>JAXRKP010001360.1:10000-12500 GCA_037039925.1 Doris montereyensis | reverse complement strand
GTTGCTTCTACTACCGACGACCACGACCTCTTTTTTTTTCACCATTTTATTTTAACTTGTTCTCATCCATCCAGCTTTTTATGCCATTGATAAAATTTTCACACCTCAATTGTGCGACATTCTATTAGTGCCAGAGCTGGTGTCGTAGATTAGCTGTGATCTGTATAAAGGTAGTACATTAAGTCACGGTTTCGTATTATGTTACCCAGGGGTACGGTGTACAGCACGAATAGCACAAGGGCCTAGCATTGAACCTTGTGGAATACCAAAATGGACGCTTATTCGAGCGCTTTACTTCACATTTCCTACTGATATAACGTGCTTCATATGTGCGATATACATCTCAAACCAGTTTAAGGCTGAATCTGTAATTTAGCAAATGAATCGGAGTCTCTTGGGGATATCAGCATGGTCAATTGTATCGGAGTTTCTGAGGGAGATCAGCATGGTCCATTGTATTGGAGTCTCCGGTGGAGATCAGCATGGTCAAATGTATCGGAGTTTCTGGGGGAGATCAGCATGGTCAGTTGTATCGGAGTTTCTGAGGAGATCAGCATGGTCAATTGTATCGGAGTCTCTGGGGAGATCAGCATGGTCAGTTGTATCGGAGTCTCTGTGGGAGATTAGCGTGGTCAATTGTATCGGAGTCTCTTGGGGGAGATTAGCGTGGAATTGATCAGCGTGGTCAATTGTATCGGAGTCTCTGGGGGAGATCACCATGGTCAATTGTATCGGAGTTTGGGGAGATCAGCATGAATTGTGGGTTTCTGGTGGAAATCAGCGTGGTCGATTGTATCGGAGTCTGTGAGAGATCAACGTGGTCAATTGTATCGGAATCTGGGGAGATCAACATGGTCAATTGTATCGAGTTTCTGGTGGATCAGCATGGTCAATTGTATTGGAGTCTCTGGTGGAGATCAGCATGGTCAATTGTATCCGGAGTTTCTGGTGGAGTCTCTGATCAATTGTATCGAGTTTCTGGTGGAGATCAGCATGATCAATTGTATCGGAGTTTCTGGTGGAGATCAGCATGGTCAATTTTATCGGAGTCTCTGGGGCAGATCAGCATGGTCAATTGTATCGGAGTCTCTGGGGAGATTAGCGTGATCAATTATATCGAAGTCTCTGGAGGCGATCAGCATGGTCAATTGTATCCGGGTCTGTGGGAGATCAGCGTGGTCAATTGTATCCAGTCTCTGGGGGAGATCAGCGTGGTCAGTCGTATCGGAGTCTCTGGAGAGATTAGCATGGTCAATTGTATCGAAGTCTCTGGGGAGATCAGCATGGTCAATTGTATCGGAGTCTCTGGGGGAGATCAACATGGTCAATTGTATCGAGTTTCTGGAGAGATCAGCGTGGTCAATCGTATCGGGAGTGTCTGGTGAGATTAGCGTGGTCAATTGTATCGGAGTCTCCGGCGGAGAGATCAGCATGCTCAATTGTATCGAATGCGGCGGACAGATAAAGGAGGCCCAGTATTGTAGTTTTTCTGCTGTCGATACTATTGAGTGAATCGTTGACCCCTTGGAGCAACGCAGTCTCAGTGCTGTGAGATTTTGTACGCCTGTTCTTGTAAACAGTTGTTTGATATATGAGTGGCGCAAAATAGATACCGGCCTATAGTTTTTTTTAGAACGTCAGGTAAAGTCCTTGATTATTCAACAGAGATTTGTTCAGCGCTCTTTTGAAAATAGCAGGGAAAACACGTGTTATCAGAGTTTTATTGACTATATCTGATATATATGGCAATGTTTCATCAATGACTAAATTTTATCTTAGGAGCGAGCTCTCGTGTGCAGATCACAACACTTTTGCGCACATTAACAAATCTCAAGGTTTTTTACAGGACAATCCGAGCAAATCAAAAATCCTACAAAAAGTCTCCCGCGATCACCTATTTATGGATGTGGGTAAAATAAAGACAAAATTTTTAACAGTTATTTTTTTCTAGTTTAATCGACGGGTTTTCCGCCTTTCCGCTCATCTTGATCTTTTTATCCTCAACATCATCACCATACATCCAATCAACAGCAAAGTCAGAGGGGTGGTATCTATAGGGAACACGAAAGCAGTTGTGTACCAGCAGCATCAGTAGTAGTAGTAGTAGTTAGTAGTAGTAGTAGTAGTAGTAGTAGTAGTAGTAGTAGTAGTAGTAGTAGTAGTAGTAGCAGCAGTAGTAGTAGTAGCAGTAGTAGTAGTAATAGTAGTAGCTAGTATCTGTTGTAGTAGTAGGTGGTAGTGGTGTAATAGTAGTATAGTAGTAGTAGTAGTAGTAGTAGTAGTAGTAGTAGTAGTAGTAGTAGTAGTAGTAGTAGTAGTAGTAGTAGTAGTATGTATTAGTAGTAGTAGTAGTAGTAGTAGTAGTAGTAGTGTAGTAGTAGTAGTAGTAGTAGTAGTAGTAGTGTGTAGTAGTAGTATCTAATGATAAAAAATAGTACTGCATTAGGCCGGTAACTAATAGAGAAGAAATACGAAATTGAATATGAACTGTAAGTCAATT
>JAXRKP010000136.1:480000-482500 GCA_037039925.1 Doris montereyensis | reverse complement strand
GGCGTTTGACGTCCGTAGATTTCACACCACCTTTTGTCAAACAGGTGGATTGACCGAGCTGGGCATCAAGACAAGGTGTTTTGCAAGTAGACCCCGAGATCACGATTAGGCCTGACTATTTGTAAAAAATTCTGTGGAGGTACGTCAAGGATAGGGTTTTTTGCACTTTGATTAGCCGTGACCCTGGATGATTTGCATGTAGGAACGTATCACTGAAGTACTACTCTCGGCCCTATCAGATAGTATGCTTCAAAGAGACTGAGCTGAACTTGATCGCAGTATCGATGTTTGCCGATGTTTGCCGAGCAACTGGCGGACTGGATCGCACATTCAGTGTCTGTGATACCAACTAATGCTAAATACAATTTGAGAAGATAATGCAACTTTAAACCTTAACGAGGGAGTTTTTTCTCCATAGATCCATATTTTCAACACAAACATAAAATCAGTCCTTCTGTATGCCTGTGAAACATGGTGCACCACTAAAACATACACAAGAACACTTCAAACATTTATTAACAGATGCCTGAGACAATACCTACACATCAAATGGTTTGATAAAACTACAAATGAAGAACTTTAGGAAAAGACACATCAAGAGCCGATAGAAGTACAGATTAAGAGAAAGAAATGGGGATGGCTTGGACACACCTTTAGAAAATCATCAGAAAACATAACGCGTCAGGCTTTAAAATGGAATCCACAAGGAAGGAGATGTCAAGAGAGACCAAAGACAACATGGAGGGAGGTCAACCCTGCAGGAAGCTCGGCAGCTGGGACTTTCCTACTAGAATGAGACAGAGATGGTGGCGCTGGACAGAATGAAGTGAGAGACCTCATTGGCGACCTATGCCCCACCCAGGGGACAAGGGTATAAGTATTGGGAGTTTTTCTCCATGGATTTACATTAAATATTCGGGTCTGAAATTGGGTACGTTTTTTTTTATAAACACCTTATATTATTAATTCACAAGGATGTTATAACCCGGGTGTTAGCAAGTACGATTAATAGATCGAGTCAGTATTAGATACTGACGTTAGGCAGGTAAGCGAACAGTACTATTCCAACTTTTTAATTATAAAAACCTATTCAAAAAGGGCGGCATAAATGAAAGAAAATTCTACTCAATTATGGCGAAACTATGAAATTTTCAATAATGAAACGTCACTTCTGGTGGAAGAATTCCTCAAATGAAAACGATCGTGAGATCATTTAGAACCTACATGTAAATATGGTCACTCTTAGTGGCCTGGCAACAGATCCTTTGGCGGAAAAAGAACGACCAACTCAGAATGATAAAATATGTAAAGTCCTTGAGGCCTACAGAGCTGGAGCTTATCTGGTTTCTATAGCATGAAGTGCAAAAGTGGACAATAATCTCCTCCTGGCCAAGACGCTAGTCTGTCGCAGGTTTTTATTGCCATTGTACCCATTTGCACCTAGGTAGAGTGGGGAAAATGCATATTAAGTGTCTTTCCCCAAGGAACACAACGTCGGACATGGCTTTGCTAGGATTCGAACTCTGAACCTCATGATCCGGCAGCCTAACCGGCCGGCCACCGACGCCACATACAATGTGTAGATTAATAAACTTCTTTATCTTTTTAATTATTATCTTTTTTAAGTTTGCATATATTTATATATTTATTTATGACTGTATTTACCAAAAACCCTCAGATCATTCTCCTAGTTGAGAATGTGGGTAAAATCAAATTGAACCCAATCTATCCTTTAGCTATTCCCACACACAAACTGGCACACACGACCACTTTTTTTTATAATACATAAAGATTAAGCTACAAGCATAAAACTAAAAAAAACAACCCAATGACACCACAACAATTCAACAACTACAACAATGCAATTCGCATTGCACTGATATGCCAACCCCTTTTGCACGTATCTGTGGATGTCCGTATCACAAAACATCACGTACACATCTAATTTTTTTCTTAAAACCAACAACACACACAATGACACACACCAGCGCACACACACACACACACACACAAACGAACACACACATACCCAAACACGCGCAATCACACTGAGAAGCATCCTCAAGGCCGGCCAGATCGCACCGGAAGCCGTCACCATAACGTCTGCTTTAGACGGCGTCCAATGGGAGAACGGATTTGAATATATTAATATTCATGAAGGCTTTGTTTTCCCGCGATTCTCTGCGTTCGTATCAATCGATCGTAACTTTCGATCATTTAGAAATAAACCTCGGGCCCCATGCGGATTGGCATGCAGAGTAGCGACACAGCGATGAACTTCGAAACAACAGAGTGCAATTGTCGGAATGTAGTACAAATGTTTGGGGGGGGTGGGGACGGGGTTGGTGCACGAGGGCTGGTTTGTTGGTTTGTTGGTGTGTTAGTTTATTCGTTAGTGTAGCGTCTGTCTATTTGATTATTTTGTTTGTTTGCTTGTTTTCTTTTTTGTTGTTGTCATACTTCGTTCTTTGATTGTTTGTATTAATATATATATATATAT
>JAXRKP010000136.1:470000-475000 GCA_037039925.1 Doris montereyensis | reverse complement strand
GGCCTCTAAGAGTGACCGTATTTCGTTTGAAAGGCTGCGCTACCAGGCCTCTAAGAGTGACCGTATTTCGTTTGAAAGGCTGCGCTACCAGGCCTCTAGAGTGACCGTATTTCGTTTGAAAGGCTGCGCTACCAGGCCTCTAGAGTGACCGTATTTCGTTTGAAAGGCTGCGCTACCAGGCCTCTAAGAGTGACCGTATTTCGTTTGAAAGGCTGCGGTACCGGGGCACTAAGCGTGACCATATTTCGTTTGAAAGGCTGCGCTACCAGGCCTCTAGAGTGACCGTATTTCGTTTTGAAAGGCTGCGGTACCAGGCCTCTAGAGTGACCATATTTCGTTTGAAAGGCTGCGCTACCAGGCCTCTAAGAGTGACCGTATTTCGTTTGAAAGGCTGCGGTACCGGGGCACTAAGCGTGACCATAGTTCCTTGTACGTTCTTAACGATTAACAAGATCGATTTCACTTGAGGAAATTTTCTTCCAGAAGTGACATCTAATAAAAGAAAAACATTTCATTGTTTCCGCCCTGTCTTTAGAGTGGAATTTACATTCATGTGAGCTGCCATTTTGAACAGGTTTTATAATTGAAAAGTTGAAATAAATATCGTTTACACCAACCTGTGTGACCTGAGTATCGAGTACTGACTCGATTTAATAATCGTACTTAATATCACTCGGGCAGTGGACCAGAAAGCACTTGTACGGGGATTAACGGCACGCCCTCCACGAGTCTCCTGCTACCTTGCAGGTGGGTCTTGGTTGACCAAAGGCTAAGGGAGTTAATCCTGACAGAAAATAACAACCTGCTGACTTGCAGGCTGGTTTACGCAACCAAAGGCTAAGGAAGTTAACCCTGACAGAAAATAACAAGGCCCGGTAGGGGCCTCAAGGAGGCAGTCCCACCACATAATGGGACCTCCTTTTAACGTCCGTCTCCGATGGGATTAGGCGTCGATTCACCTACCTGGAGATTGTTTTTCAACCGCTGCTGGGGATTGAACCCACAACCCTTTGATTGAGAGGTCGACACCTTGCCTCTGGACTATTGAACTATCGAGTCTCCAGTTCTCACGTGTGGTTTGTCTAATTAAACCTGCATTTTTGTTTGGTAAGAAAATCAAAGCAAGTTTCCCACGATTACTTCGCTATGATTATGACATAGCGAGTAGGAATATGACGATAGCCATCAGCTGTGCATGCTAGGCCTGGAAGGCGCTACTCGAGACATTATTCGATACCAACCAATACAAGACTTTCGAGGCATTTTATTCGAATCTGATCACGGTATCGAGACTAGAGGTGATGAATACAAACTCCTGTCTTGATACCAACCTACGCTGTGATTGCTAACTTCTTTACTTTGATGAGACCAAAACAATGGAGTCAGCCAATCATGAAGATTGTTTTATTCATTTAATTGGTGGGATCAGCCCACGATGTGGCGATACAAGACGGAGCAGGATGAGGTCTACTCACAGAATTCAAGACTAGAATTCCGTAGGCGTTGTAGATCTAGTGCCTTAGTAGGACGGAGAGGATGGGAGAGAGCGGGTTGCGAGAGGGTGAAGGCGACGTTTCTTAGAAACCTCAAGAAGTTCGTCATATTTGTTTGTCGGTTGAGAGGTCGACACCTTGCCTCTGGACTATTGAACTATCGAGTCTCCAGTTCTCACGTGTGGTTTGTCTAATTAAACCTGCATTTTTTGTTTGGTAAGAAAATCAAAGCAAGTTTCCCACGATTACTTCGCTATGATTTTTTCGCCACGGGGGACGGAAAAGAAGGGGGTTTCTGTCATGCTATCATTTCAACAATTTCTACAAATAGCTTTACATATTGTTGAGAAATAAGGACCATTTCACACGGAATATTTCCTGGTCAAAATCTTTAAGCCGGTACCTGAACTAATCGATTTAAGATCCAACAAAATTTACAGTTAAAAACTGCATTGATTTATATTATTGACCCCTTAATAGATATCCATTTAATAGGAATAACGGGAAATTGGGATGGGCACGGATACAATGAGAATGTTTTTACATTAATCAATTTCCGCTTTCCGCTCTGTGTATCATTTGCCTTGATAAAGGGTATGCTTAATTTAGACCTGGAGAATATCGTAAGAATGAATGAAAATCAGCTACGTTGTCTATCAAGAGAAAGAAAATCAGAACAACAGCAAAAAGAAACCAAACGCGAATAAAGAAAGCAAATCCATTCCCGTGACGTCCCTCAAGGTAATCACTATGACAGCCTCGTCTTCGCTTCTTTTGACCCTGATTCTCGTCTGGCAGTGATCATGAAGCATTTTTGCATCGAGACTATGATCGTGATCATAGCTGCTTTGATCATGATCATAGCTCCGAGCGCTCGCTCACACAGTGATCAAGGCTCCTTTTTGATCGTTCGCTGCTCATGAGCAATCGGAAAGTCGGAAGGCGCTCAGTGCCCAGGTCTACTACCTACAATGACAACCCAAAACGATTGGACCAAGAATAAACCGCGCCATAATTCGGCGGACCGTCCCTAGGCGATGACCGGCGTTCAACGAACCCTTGTTCTGCTGGTGGGCATTCTCCATTGTCAAGCAAAAATGTTATTATTGAAGTCGAATGGCTGATGTGGCTGGATGCCAAGCTGTGAATCTAATGGTTCGTTTCATGCTCGAGACAGACAGACAGACAGACAGAGACAGAGAGAGACAGAGAGAGAGACAGAGACAGAGAGACAGACAGAGAGAGACAGAGAGAGACAGAGAAAGAGAGAGAGAAGGGGGAGAGAGAGAGAAAGAGAGAGAGACAGACAGACAGACAGACAGACAGACAGACAGAGGCAGAGTCACAGAGAGAGAGAGAGAGAGAGAGAGAGAGAGAGAGAGAGAGAGAGAGAGAGAGAGAGAGAGAGAGAGAGAGTGAGAGAGAGAGAGAGAGAGAGAGAGAGAGAGAGAGAGAGAGAGAGAGAGAGAGAGAGAGAGAGAGAGAGAGAGAGAGAGAGAGAGAGAGAGAGAGAGAGAGAGAGAGAGAGAGAGAGAGAGAGAGAGAGAGTGAGCGCTCAGTGCCCAGGTCTACTACCTACAGTGACAACCCAAAACCATTGGACCAAGAATAAACCACGCCATAATTCGGCGGACCGTACCCACAGAACACTAAAACAATAATTCTGGTCCGCCTTGTTAAGTGTCCGTGAGGTATATGCGATCGGTCGCTCTTCCCCATTGGCTATGTGTGACAGAACAGCTCCGATTCCATATGGTGATGCATCTGTGACGAGTCTCATAGGAAGATGTGGATCATATCTTATCAAGACTTCATCCGATATGATCAAATCTTTGATTCTGTCAAAGGAATCTTGACAGTCGTTAGACCATGAATATCATTTGGCATCTTGTAACAGATTGTACAGAGGTTTAGACACTGACGCAATGTAGTTGAGCCATTTATGGTAGTAGTTTACAAGTCCAAGGAATAATCTGAGTTGAGACTTGTTCTGAAGTATAGGGGCGTCTTTAACAGCATTTATCTTTTCTTCTGTCTTATGCAGACCATTGGCTGTGACCCTTATACCACAAAAAATGACCTTTGGTTGAAAGAACTTGCATTTCTTCAGGTTTGCTTTCAAGCCATAGTCTTGCAGTCTTTGGAGTACCTTTTCAATATGTGTTTGATGCTCTTCTTTTGAGTTTCCAGTAATGATCATGTCGTCCTGATTACGTTGGACTCCGGTGATACCTTGGAGAATAATAATTAATATCCATTGTTTATTTTAACTGATATTGCAGAACCTGTATCGAGTTCCATTTTTGTGGCAATGTTGTCAATTTCTAATTGGACCATTATCTTTGGAGTCATATGTTGAATTTGGAACATCTCCAATATAAAAGAGTCAGTTTGTTCTAGATCCAACTCATGAACATTTTTTGATACAGATCTAGGCTTAGATGGTAATTGATTGTCACCAAGTTGAGAGTCCTAATATGGCAGTGCCGCCATCTGATGATTTGTTTTGTATCTGTTCTCAGTCTTTCACACAGTCTTGATTACGTCTAGATCTATGTTTGTAGTTGTTGATTATAAATTTGTCAGCTGCCGTTTTGAGATTTCCATCGATCTCGCGATGTCTGTTGCTTTTGATAATATAATACATGTATCATCTTCTTGTAGGAGCCTCTCCTTATTTTCTCATCATTCGTTCCGAAAATGATTCGGTCTCGAATGAGTGAGTCTCTAAGTTCTGCGAATTCACAATCGTTAGTTAGTAGTCTGAGTTATGTTATGAACTGGTCGATAGTCTCATCCGGTCTTTGTATTCTTCAGTTAAAACGAAACCTTGCCATAGTTATATTTTTTTTTTGGCTGGCAATAACCGCTGAATATATTGAATAGATCACCTATCTTCAATTCATTCTCGAGTGTCCACGAATTGTAGATGTCTCTGCCTGACTGTCCGATGTAGAGTAAGAAGTAGCTGCATTTTTGCTCTTCGGTTTTGTCTGCTAACGATCCCGTTATAAACAATTTCATGTGTTGTGCCCATCTTTTCCAATTCTCTGCTTTATTTCCTGTTTCAAAATTCATCTGACTGTGTTTCATACCGGTAGAGTCCATGTTGTTTGCTTTTACACGCAAATTTAAAATTATCGAAACCAGATCTAGATCTAGATTCTAGATCTATCTAGGAAATATCTATTGGTATTTATAGTTTAAAGTAAAACTTATCTTTTAGACGTTGTTCGATCCTCTGACACCATGTTATTTTGTTAGATTGTATAGATTGAGGACGTGAACGCATGGATTGGATTCAACATATTTATTCCATGACCAACTGCCTGGGGTCATGGTAATGTGGTAAAGAGGAACAGGAAAATGGGCAACAGTGCTTATATAATAACATTATGTAATGACTAAGTATATGTACAAGATATGATTATGCATATCATAACAGGGGGGGGAAGGAGAGGGGGTGTTTGAGAGGAGGTTTTATTGTTAAGGTACGGTAGGTGTAAC
>JAXRKP010000136.1:460000-465000 GCA_037039925.1 Doris montereyensis | reverse complement strand
CAACTGCGTTAAAGCACATTCCAGTCTTCAGATTTGTGATCCAAACATCTTCACATGGATCCTTCTTTTTTGTTGTTTTTATCTTACCAAGTCAGCCCAGGATACCTGATAAAACAAAACAGAATTTAAGGTTCTCCTCTCTCTCCCAAGAGCAATAGCTGAAATCATCAGATCTGTACTCATGGAGAACAAACAGATAAGAATCACACCACTAGCACATCATTGTGTTACTCTTACCTTCCTGGTAGAAAAACCGGACTCAGTCGGTACAACCGCACACTGAACGAATCTTCCGTTGAAAACTTTGAATTTGAATATAACGTGATTTTGCATAAGAAATGGACAAAACGAAAATAGAAGAACACTTCTTTTCAAAATTTACTCGGTGAAATATGAGTTAAAAAAATCAAGACTAAAGCACACTAAAACACAACATGTCAATCAACAACGCCATCTCGCTTGAACCTGCATGACGTATATAAGTGGCTCTCACAGGTTGGCCTACGATCGTC
The DNA here is from genome assembly GCA_037039925.1 of Doris montereyensis. Taxonomy (NCBI): domain Eukaryota; kingdom Metazoa; phylum Mollusca; class Gastropoda; order Nudibranchia; family Dorididae; genus Doris; species Doris montereyensis. The sequence goes on along the minus strand of JAXRKP010000136.1, from coordinate 464,488 downwards.
AGAATCGCAGCGATTGTGCTCAGGTTTTGGTGACGCGCTAGCTAAGCCGTCTGCCTCTCTTTCGTTCAGAGAATAGCTCGTATTACTATTACGGTGGGAAACAAGTGGTATCGACTTTGTTCTGATAGGATCTGGTATCGCATCTCGTAATCGGTACTGATATAATGGGAATGACCTATAATTTGAGGTGAAGCAACAAAGAGCGCGGACTTATTTTGCTCATGAAAGTGTGTACAACCCGATTTATGAAGCGTGTCAACGTGCGTTGGATGTGTATGGTGTGCAATAAGGAAAGGGTAGAAAACATAAAAATGGATTTATATTTCGTATCCCTGCCCAAGTGCAGGTCAACCAACTTTCTCTTATTCCCCAGCAGACCATTTTGTCCAAAGTCCAAAGACCTTCTCAACTTCATCGTGGGCATACATTATAGCAGTGTGTTAGCCATTGGGTTTTGAACTTAGCTCACAATGCGCTGATAAACTCCCTTTAAAATACTCAACCTGGGCCAGTCATGGGTTTCGAACTTAGCTCACAATGCTCTGATAAACTCCCTTTAAAATACTCAACCTGGGCCAGCCATGGGTTTCAACTTAGCTCACAATGCTCTGATTAACTCCTTTAAAATATGATTTCCTACAAGGCTCACTTCTTGGTCTATGTTCTTTACATTTTTCTATATATTTCCCTTAAGTCAAGTTTTTAAGATGGCATGGTGTAAATTACTATATGTACGCTAATGATACCCAACTTCACAAAGAATACTTTCTATCAGATCTTCCATTTCTTGCGATTGACATTGAAAACTATTGTCAAGTCATTGATGACAAGAACGAAATTAAAATTTAACTTTGATAAAACTGAATATTCTTGTTTGTTCCTCTGAGTCGATTCTCAAAAAGATTGACATTGTATCTATCTTCATCGCAGATATTTGCGCTCCTTTTTCAGAAAAAAAAAATTTGGGCGTCTTTCTTGACAACAGTCTTTCAATGGACTTTCAAGCAAATCACACTAAAGAAAGATAACTAATTTAAAGCTCAGAAAATCTCACAAATGAAATCCTTTCTTTCCCCTGTTCCATAAAAACACTGGTGTTATCCCTGATTTTGTCACGACTTGATTACTGCAATTTGTTATAAACGGGTCTCACAGATGGACAAATTAAGAAACTTCCGAGTACAAAATAGCGCAGCTAGGTTTGTAATAGGGAAATACGGATCTGACATAAGTACACAAGAAATGTTAAGAGCCACCCACTGGCTACCAGTAATAGCTAAGGTTAAAAGACAACACTCCTCTTTTTTTGTTACAATGTTTTGGAGTCCTCGGCCTCTATGTATATTCAAGAAAAAAAATTAACTCATATGTACTCACACGGACTTTAAGATCTCAAGGTTGTAAATTTTTTAGTAGTACCCAAAGCCAAACTCAAACATTTTGGACATACACGATTCGGCAAAACTAGATCCTCTAGTTTCGAACTCTCTTCCACCATATGTGAGATTTCCAGCTAACATTGCTCCCTTTAAAAAGCAGTTAAAGATCAACCTTTCACGAAATATGTGTTTTAAAATGTCATGATCTTTTGAACAATATCATTATTACTATATGTATGATTAATTCCCTTGTTTGTACAAATGTATTTAACTAATTTCTATGACAAATTGCTTTATCGCTTTTTAATATCAGTAATATATTATGACATCCATAACGTTGTTTTGGGTGAGTGTGGTATGCTCGTATGTATGATTGTAAAGCTCATTGAGACTTCGGTATAATGCACTATCATTATTATTATTATTATTATTATTATTATTATTATTATTATTATTATTATTATTATTATTATTATTATTATTATTATTATTATCATCATTATTATTATTATTATTATTATTATTATTATTATTATTATTATTATTATTATTATTATTATTATTATTATTATTATTATTATTATCATCATCATCATTATTATTATTATTATTATTATCATTATTATTATTATTATTATTATTATTATTGTTATTATCATTATTATTATTATCATCGGGCAGTGGGCAGGTAAGCACCTGTACGGGGATTAGGCAATCCCGCCCTCCACGAGTCTCCTACGGCCTTGCAGGCGGGTCTTGGCTGACCGAAGGCTAAGGGGAGTTAACCCTGACAGAAAATAACAACCTGCTGCCTTGCGGACTGGTTTTAAGCAACCAAAGGCTAAGGGAGTTAACCCTGACAGAAAATAACAAGGCCTGGTAGGGGGCCTCAACTTAGCAGCCCAGATCTACATAGGGTACAGTGGGGCAATTAATGGAAAGGAGTTAAAATTAGCTGAAGAAATGGACAATTTCAAAGTAGACATTTTGACTATTATAGAAACGAAGAAAAAGGACAAGGAATAGAAAATGTAGGACCAAATCATGCTTTAATCTTCTCATAAAGAAATCCACAAATATACAAGAGTAAATGAAGACAGATGTGAAAAGTCAATCATAGACTACATAATAGTTAGCAGCTCCTTTTTTACAGTACAATTTTGATGCAAGAGTAGACAGAGGAGCGGACATATGTAGTGATCATCACCAAGTGATAGTCAAAATGAGATTATTAACAGAAGAATACAAACAGAAAAGGAAAGAGAAAAAAGCTACTAAACTCAAAATAGAAGAACTAAATAAACCAATAGTAAAACAGATATACCAATAAAGGATAAAAAGATCTATCAGTGAAAGGCAGATGTATATGAAGGATAGCACAATAGAAGAAAAGTGGCAAATGTATAAAGAAACACTCCTCAGTTGTACTGAAGAGGTCTGTGGTAGGAAACAAATTAAAGGAGATAGGGAAAAAACAGCACGGTGGAATGAGAATGTCAAGACTAATATCAAAGAAAAGAACAGCATGGTGGAATGAGAATGTCAAGACTAAAATCAAAGAAAAGAACAGCATGGTGGAATGAGAATGTCAAGACTAAGATCAAAGAAAAGAACAGCATGGTGGAATGAGAATGTCAAGACTAAAATCAAAGAAAAGAACAGCATGGTGGAATGAGAATGTCAAGACTAAAATCAAAGAAAAGAACAGCATGGTGGAATGAGAATGTCAAGACTAAGATCAAAGAAAAGAACAGCATGGTGGAATTAGAATGTCAAGACTAAGATCAAAGAAAAGAACAGCATGGTGGAATGAGAATGTCAAAACGAAGATCAAAGAAAAGAACAGCATGGTGGAATGAGAATGTCAAGACTAAGATCAAAGAAAAGAACAGCATGATGGAATGAGAATGTCAAGACTAAGATCAAAGAAAAGAAAGATGCCTGGAAGAAATACTTGCAAACAAAGAGGCCACAGGATAGGATAGATTACGTGAGTAAAATAACTATCACCATTAGGAAAGCAAAACAGGAACAGTGGGAAGAGTTTGAACAAAGACTTCAAAAGAAAGCTATCAAGGAAATCAAAAGTTGTTCTGGGGAGCAATGAAGAGCATGAGAAAGCATGCCCAGTACGATAAATTAAGAACGCAAAAGGAGAAATATTGAAAGGAACTATGGCATTCCTTAAAAGAACACTATGTAGAGCAAAATTTAATAGAAGCCATTAAATAGTTTTACAATAAACCAACATGTGCAGTGCAAGTAACTGGAAATGTATCTGAAGAATTTGATGTAGATATAGGAATAGAGAGAAAAAATCCTGGCAGAGGTCGCAGGTTCGATCCCCATGGTGGCCAGGATGTTTTTCTGTCTATTCCTTGTGTTTGTCTCGTCTTTGTTCCTATGGGGCTTTCATATTATCTTATGTCATTACATTAACTTCCGACATGCCCCTTGCCTCACTGTTTGTCTTTATCTACATCAGATTACTTCAGATGCATACTACATATTGTAATGTATTTATTCGTCAATGTTCAATGGTTGTTTAAATAATATTAGGTTTAGATCTAGAAACAATTGTAGTCTAGGCTACTGTGGGAACGAATTGTCAGTGAATATGACTGCTAGTCATGACTAGATTCGTGCAAAAGACCTTGCTAATGAAACTCCTTTTAGGGAGCATAGTTAGCTCGGTTGGTAGCACGCTTTCTTTTCATGGCGAGGCGATGGGTGCCGACGCAGAGGTCGCGGTTTCGATCCCCATGGTGGCCAGGATTTTTTTCTGTCTATTCCTAGTGTTTGTCTCGTCTTTGTTCCTATGGGGCTTTCATATTATCTTGTGTCATTACATTAAATTACTTAGGAGGGAAAATTAAGAAGAAATCAGCCAGAGAATCCAAAATGCAAGTGCAATATATAACCATCTAGGAAAGGCATTTGTAGGTAAACAAGAATTGTCAACAAAAACCAAAATGGCAGTTTATTGTCCTACTCTCCTCCATGGCAGTGAAATCTGGACCTTAGACAATGGGGAATACAGTAGAGTACAGGCAGCCGAAATAAAATATCTAAGAAGATTAGTAGGAAAACTAAAAGAGACAAAATCAGA
>JAXRKP010000136.1:420000-455000 GCA_037039925.1 Doris montereyensis | reverse complement strand
ATATGTGTCTGCTTCTTTTATGAGATCTACTTCTTCTTTTTTGTTCTTCATTACACCCATCCCTCCCCTCCCCCGCCAGAGGACAATGAAGAAGAGAAACAAAGAAGTACTACATTGTATAGTAAAATTCATTTGAGGCCATTACGGCATATAGAACAGCAGCTTATCTCGGTTTCTGTAGTGTGAAGCGGAACAGACGATAATAATCACCTCCGGGACAGGATGCTAGTCTCACGCAGGTTGTTACCCTTGAGCTGGTACTTGTACTATTTGCACATGGGTGGAGTAGGGAAATGATGCGTCTTAAGTGTATTTCCCAACGAACACAGCGGCGAACCTATCTTCGCTAGGATTCAAATCCGGGACCTCATGATTCCAAGTCTGGCAGCCTAATCACTCGGCCACCGACGCCAGGCTATATTATATAGTTCTTCTTTAAACCTCAACATCAGTTGAGCTTTGTTGACGAGCTATAGGTATTAAACCTGTCAAGTCAAACTATGAGGTGTTTGGCTATGTACGAAATAGAGTATAATATGTATTGTATCTATGTATATAATTTGTGGTATCGTTGGCCGAGTGGTTAGGTTGTCGGGCTTGGGATCACGCTGTCTCGAGTTCGAATCCTAGCAAAGCTAGTTCCGACGTTATGGTCTTTGGGAAAGACACTTAACACGCATTATCCATACTCTACCAAGGTTCAAATGAGTACAAGTGCTAGCTTGGGAGTAAAATCTGCGTCAGACTAGCGTGAATATTGTCACGTTTTCCACTTAGAGTGACCATATTTTGTTTGAAAGGCTCATCTAACAAGCCACTAAGAATGACCATATTTCGTTTGAAAGGCTCATCTAACAAGCTCCATATTTCGTTTGAAATTATCTAACAAGCTAAGAATGATCATATTTCACTAAGAAAGAATGACCATATTTCGTTTGAAAGGCTCATCTAACAAGCCAAAAGCTCATCTAACAAGCCACTAAAAAGCCAATAAGAATGACCATATTTCGTTTGAAAGGCTCATCTAACAAGCCAATAAGAATGACCATATTTCGTTTGAAAGGCTCATCTAACAAGCCAATAAGAATGACCATATTTCGTTTGAAAGGCTCATCTAACAAGCCAATAAGAATGACCATATTTCGTTTGAAAACTCATCTAACAAGCCAATAAGAATGACCATATTTCGTTTGAAAGGCTCATCTAACAAGCCAATAAGAATGACCAGTTTGAAAAGCTCATCTATAAGCCACTAAGAATGACCATATTTCGTTTGAAAGGCTCAGCCAATAAGAGTGACCAATTTCGCCACTACAAGGCCAATAAGAATGACCATATTTCGCTCATCTAACAAAAGAGTGACCATATTTCGTTTGAAAGGCTCATCTAACAGTGACCATATTTCGTTTGAAAGGCTCATCTACAAGGCCAATAAGAGTGACCATATTTCGTTTGAAAGGCTCATCTAACAAGCTAAGAATGACCATATTTCACTTGAAATGCTCACTAAGCCACTAAGAGTGACCATATTTCGTTTGAAAGGCTGCGTACCAGGCCACTAAGAGTAACCATATTTCGTTTGAAAGGCTCAGCGACAAGGCCAATAGGAGTGAGCATATTTCACTTGAAAGGCTCAGCTTCCAGGCCACTAAGAGTGACCATATTGACCATATTTCGTTTGAAAGGCTACGCTACCAGGCCACTAAGAGTGACCATATTTCGTTTGAAAGGCCATACGTTCTTAACTAAGAGTGACCATATTTCGTTTCATTGCATATTTCACTTGAAAGGCTCACCACTGAGACCATATTTCGTTTGAAAGGCTACATAGTTCTTCCATATTTCTCGTTCTTAATGAGTGACAAGATCGATTTCAAGAAAAATTTCTTCCAGAAGGGACATCTAATAAAAGAAAAACATTTCATTGTTTCCACCCTGTCTTTAGAGTAGAATTTACATTCACGTGAGCCGCCATTTTGAACAGGTTTTATAATTGAACAGTTGGAATAATATCGTTCACACCAACCTGTGTAACCTGAGTATCGAGTACTTAATATCACCCAGGCAGTGGACAGGAAAGCACTTGTACGGGGATTAGGCGGCACGCCTTCCACGAGTCTTCTGCTGCCTTGCATGTGGGTCTTGGTTGACCAAAGGTTAAGGGAGTTAACCTGATAGAAAATAACAATCTGCTGACTTGCAGGCTGGTTTTACGCAACCAAAGGCTAAGGGAGTTAACCCTGACAGAAAATAACAAGGCCTGGTAGGGGTCTCGGGGAGACAGTCCCATCATCTACCTAGGTCACAGTGGGCCAATACCCTGCTTATCCGAAACCAAACTGGTTCAAAGAAATACATATAATGATATACCGGGCTTGAACTTTCGAAGACGATTCTGGAAAAGAACACGAACTGTGATATTTGGAACATGGAATGTTAGGGCAATAAATGGAAAAGAGTTAAAATTAGCTGAAGAAATGGAAAAATTCAAAGTAGACATTTTGGCTATTACAGAAACAAAGCAAAAATGACAAGGAATAGAAAATGTAGGACCAAATTCATACTTTAATCTTCTCTGGAGTAGATGTCAAAGATAGAGCTAGAGCAGGAATAGGCCTCCTAATGCATAAAAGGCAAGACATGCTACCAGAAAGTTGGACATTTATAATCTCAGGGCTATCAGGAGTAAATATGAAACCAAAAGGAAGAGAAATTGAATTATTAATAGCTTATGGACCAAACAAAGATGCCACCAAAGAAGAAAAAGATATCTTCGAGAACGATTTACAAATAGCTGCAGAGAATCTCAAACCCAAACAGGAACTAATGGTTTTAGGAGATTTAAACGCTAGAGTAGGCAACAATGTAGAAACATCAGGAGGAGTAATAGGTAAAGAAGGAGAGACAAAAACTTCTCCAAATGGAGAGAGACTAATAGATTTTTGCCTAAATAATAACATGAAAATAGCTAACACATTTTTCCTCATAAAGATATCCACAAATATACAAGAGTAAATGAAGACAGATGTGAAAAGTCAATCATAGACTACATAATAGTTAGCAGCTTCCTTTTTTACAGTACAATGGATGCAAGAGTAAACAGAGGAGCTGAAATATTTAGTGATCATCACCTAGTGATAGTCAAAATGAGATTAATAACTGAAGAAAACAAACAGAAAAGGAAAGAAAGAAAGCTATTAAACTCAAAATATAAGAATTAAATAAACCAATAGTAAAACAGATATACCAATCCAGGATAAAATGATTTATCAGTGAAAGGCAGATGGATTTGAAGGATAGCACAATAGAAGAAAAGTGGCAAATGTATAAAGAAACACTCCCCAGTTGTATTGAAGAGGTCTGTGGTAGGAAACAAATTAAAGGAGACAGGAAAAGAACAGCATGGTGGAATGAGAATGTCAAGACTAAGATCAAAGAAAAAAAGGATGCCTGGAAGAAATACTTGCAAACAAAAAGACCAGAGGATAGGATAGATTACGTGAGTAAAAGAACTATCGCCAAAGAGAAAGTTAGGAAAGCAAAACAGGAACAGTGGGAATAGTTTGAACAAAGACTTCAAGAAAGCTACCAAGGAAATCAAAAGCTGTTCTGGGGGGCAATGAAGAGCATAAGAAAGACCAAAGCATGCTCAATACGACAAATTAAGAACACCAAAGGAGAAATAATGAAAGGAGACAGCGAAATCATGGAAACGTGGAGAAAGTATTTTCACCAATTACATAATCCCTTCTGAACATATGAAATAAGGAGTACAGATCAATTAGTAAGAGTAGCAAGTAATCCAGATGAGACAGCCGAAGATGTACATATATCAATGGAAGAAATCCAAACAGCTATAAGAAAAGCGAAATTAGGAAAGGTCTCAGGAGCAGATCAAGTTTATCCAGATATGATTAAAAACCAAGGGAGAGAGGCAGACAAACTACTACATGCAATGTGTCAACAAGCATGGAAGTCAAAACAAGGTGCCAGACAACTGGAAAAAGGAACGGTAGTACCACTACATAAGAAAGGATCAACTATGGAATGCTCAAACTATAGAGGGATATCACTACTTGGCATACCAGGAAAAGTGTATGCCAGGATTCTGGAAATGAGACTAAGGAAAAGTGTAGAGGAATAGATTGAAGAACACCAGAGTGGATTTAGACCAGGAAGAAGTGTACAAGACCACATATTTACAATTAGACAAATAATAGAAAAATTCCTTGAGAGAAATATTGACTTGCATCTGTGTTTTATTGACTTAGAAAAGGCATTTGGTATTGTGAGGAGTGACGAATTATTGCATTCCTTAAAAGAACACAACGTAGAGCAAAATTTAATGGAAGCCATTAAAAGTTTTTACAATAAACTAACATGGGCAGTGAGAGTAGCTGGAAACATATCTGAAGAATTTGATGTAGAGATAGGAGTAAGACAGGGTTGTACCCTAAGTCCTCTTTTGTTTATCACATTTATGGATTCAGTCGCAAAGGCATCCTCAAAAATGAAGAAACCGAATGGAGGTATGTGGAAACTCAAACCAGTAAATGTATCAGTGCTTTCATTTGCCGATGATTTAGTTATGTTTGGTTAATCAGAAAGTGACATTCAGTCGAATATCAACATTATGAACAATGAACTAAATAAAAGAGCAATGAAAGTAAATGCAAAAGAAAACCAAAACAATACTAGTAACTAGGGAAGCTAAAACACAAAATCTTAAGTTGGGCAGGGAGAATTAAGAACAAGTTGACAGCTACAATTACCTAGGAGTAATGATTAACTCAGAGGAAAACTAAGAGAAGAAATCAGCCAGAGAATCCAAAAGGCAAGTGCAATATATAACCATCTAGAAAAAGGCATTTATAGGTAAACAAGAATTTTCAACAAAAACCAAAATGGCAGTATACAACACAGTTGTATGGCAGTGAAATTTGGACCTTAGACAGTAGGAAATACAGTAGAGTACAAGCAGCTGAAATGAAATATCTAAGAAGAGTAGTAGGGAAAACTAAAAGAGACAAAATCAGAAACACAGCAATAAAAGATCAAACCAAAGCAGATAGTATAAAAACTACGATTGAAATGAATTAACTGAGATGGTTTGGGCATGTTAACAGAATGAATGACAATAGAATAGCTAAATAAGTATACAGTGCTAAAACTCAAGGTAAAAGACCGAAAGGCAGATCTCGGAGAAAGTGGGAAGAAGATATAGAAGAGGCATTAACGCAAACAAATTTAACTTTCATGAAAGGAAACAGAAAATGTCAGGACAGAACAGCCTGGAGAAAGATTATTTGCGGCATCTTAACCCATACACCGGAAGGTAGAATGGGAACTGAAAAAGAAAGAAAGACTTGATATTACCCGAATAATTCTGAGTTGGTCGTTTTTGTGTGCGTCAAAAAACTTTCATGCCAGGCTACTAAGAGTAACCATATTTTGCATGTGGGTTTTGCATGATTCCACGATTGTCTTCATTAATGAAAGTGTCTACTAGACGCAGCGTTTAATTCATGAAAATATCATTGTTCCCCGTCTTTGAGTAGAATTGACATGAACTCAAACCGTCATTTTCAACAGGCTTTCTAATTTAAAAGTTGGAATAGTGTTGCTTGTTCACATCAGCCTACACATACTTGATATAATCCAAGGTATGACATGCTTGCATCGTACATGCATTGTTTTGCACTACATTTGTTTTTGGTGACAGTCGTCCAGTTGTTAGGCTGCCAGACTTGGGATTATGAGGTCTTGGGTTTGAATCCTGGTAACGCTAGGTCCAACTTAGTGGTCTTTGGAAAAGACACTTATTTAACGCACGTGTTTTTCCTCTTGGACAAGGTGTAAATTAATATCAACACCAGCTGTGGAGTAAAAAATCTACAACAGACTAGCGTCCTGTCTAGTACTTTGTAGACAAATTGTGATGTATTATCATCTGTTCTGTTTCGTGTTCATAGAAACATGCATAGCTGCCAACCTTGGAGAACAGACTCTGGCCGCGTTAACTAATTCTAACTCACAAAACAGCCCCTAATAAACCAGAAAGCATCGATAATTTAACTTGAATTATCCCCCTTCAAGGTACACATGTAAATAACAAGAAATCTGGTGAAGTAGTACACCAGTAATTGTTTGCAAATTCAAAATGGCTTTTCTAGATTTTTATCCCAATCTCTCCGAGTAGTCCGAGTCTCTGTCTCAGCCGTTAACTTACGAGTTTCTTTAAAAACAAAATACAGTAAACTTTCATATTACACATCATGCTTTTTACGGTAAATACAGACTTATCGACTAAAAGCCAAACAAATCCAACGCATTTACTGGGTTTTTTTCACGTATTGGTAAACAGCTATAAACACGGATAAGCTCCGGATCTAATATGAAGACATACAAGATGCCACAACACTTCTTCTTCGTCGTCTTTTCCTGTTAGGGGTCGCCACAGTAGATCATCTTTCTCCGCCTTGTCCTATCCTGTTCGTCCCCATCTCTTGCACCAACGATCTTCATGTCTTCCTGCATCATGTCCATATACACCCCTTTTGGTCTTCCCTCTTCTTCCTGCCCGATATGTCCATCCGCAACATCTTTTGTCCAATATATTCAAATATCCCTTCTCTTTACATACCCGTACCATCTCAGTCTGCCCTCCATAACCTTGTCTTCTAGCCTACCTCCTCTGGTTTCCCCTCAGATGTGTTCATTCCGAATCTCATCCAACCTTGACACACACACCCAAGGAGAACCGCGACATCTTCATGTCTGTCACCTCTAACTCTTCTTCTTGTCTTTTTGTCAGGGCAACGGCTTCCAGGCCATACATCGTTGCTGGACGAACTACGGTTTTATACACCTTCCCTTTCATTTTGCAGATATTTTCTTATCACATATGACTCCCGTCACTTTCCTCCATCCATTTCAACCTGTCTGGATTCTGTTTTTGACTTCTCCCTCACATCCCTATTGCTTTGTGCAGTAGACCTTAGGTACTGCTCCACCCTTCTCACCTTATCTCAAAAAGTGACAATTCCGAAAATCCAAGTCGACGTCTATCTATATGTACTCGTTTTTCCACCCGCCACCCGATATCTAGAACTCTCTCTCAGTCACGATACCATCGATTCTACTAACATTGACACATTTAGGAGACTGCTATCAACTTATTAGGACAATAAAGGGTGTAATTGTGTTGGTCCTACAAAACTGTTGGGTTTTTTGTTTCACAGACATGAACAAGAGGAAGATATTTGATTTGATTTACCCACATCCATAACTAAGGCGGTCTCAGAGTTTTTTAGTAGGATTTTTAATTTTGCACAAACTGCCCTGTAAACAGCCAAGGGATCTTAAACATGCACAGTGTTGTGATATGCACACGGCACCTCCTTTTTATCGTCCATCTCCGATGGGACTATGTGTCAATCCACTAATCTAGACCAGGGAGGTAGATTTTGCTCGAAAAGACAAGAAAATGTATCAACTGTTGGAGGGGATCGAACCCACTACCTTTTGGTTGAGAGGCCGAGATCTTGCCTCTGGACTACCGAGTCCCCCGGAAGAAGAAGAAGAAGCTTTATCAGAGACAATTACAATGAAAAATAAACAGAAAAAATCATGATTCACAGTGCACTGTCTCTTCATGATGATGCAATGGCTGACGACACAGAGGAAGCTGGTTCAATATCGTTTCGTCATAGTTCCTTCAAGGCCATTTCGGCCCAAAGAGTCGGGTCTCATTCTGGTTTCTATAGTGTGAGATATAAAGCAGGTGATATTAATCACTTCCTGGACAGAGTGCTAGTCTGACGCAGGTTTTTACTCCCAAGCTAGTGCTTGTACCCATTTTGCAACTGGGTCGAGTAAGGAAAATGTGTTTAGTGTTAAGTGTCTTTTACAAGGAACACTACATTGGGCCTAGTTTTGCCAGGATTTGAACCTGGGACCTCATGATCTCAATTCTGAAAGTCTAACCACTCAGTCACTGATGCCTCACAATGCTGTTTAATGCCCATGGTTTGTTCTGTTCATCCTTGTCTAAGTTTTATCTCTGTTTCACATCTATCGTATGTCTGTACATACAGTGTGGGTGGTTGGCGGGAGCTGCTGCTTTCCTCTCCAACTTTCATCTATCTTCATCTTGCTGTTTCCTCTTACTCTCAATTCACTCAAACATCATTGTATATGGTGAACAGGGAGATTTCAAAGAAACAAACAAACGGTAAACAGCTAAAGAAATTAATGTTTTAATAAGGAGCTAAACACAAATAAGATGATTTGTTTCATTGAAATTTACCTCATCCACCTTTGCGGTGATCTCTGGGTGAATTACGAGGAAACAGCAAGATGAAAGATAAGTGAAAGAAGGAAAGGAAAGAAATAGAACCTACCAGTAGTATCTGCAAACAAGATGAAATTGAGTTTTTTGGGGGGTGTTTTGTTGTGTTTTTTCTATTTGAACTAACACTGACATGTGATGCTTATAATAACATAAAACAATTTAATTTTACATAAAAAGAGTCAAATATTCAAAGACATACACTTATACACACAAAAACACATACAAAAACAAGAAACTACCACAAAACTGGTTATATAGCAATAAAAATGAAAAAATTAAAAGAAGGATTTGGGACACAAAACAAAAAATTTGACACAAAAACAAGAATACCTTAGAAAATAAAAACTGAAAAGCCACAAAATAAGACAGTTGGATTTGAACATAATATACTACATTTATTTAGTGTAATTTCAATAAACAAGACTCTTGTTTGTAAGGATATATATATATAAGTGCACATAAATAAAGATTGTTTTCACTAATCATTAACCTCTTAGGTAGCTCATGCATTATGATAAAATTATCCACTGATGTCATTGCCAATTCAAAGATATGAAAATGTAGACATGAGACTGAATCTCACATTAAAATTATTTTTTTAAAATCACAACAAATTGAAGTTTTCAACTTCTTTAAGTAGTTAAGAGCGCATCAGTGAAATAGGTCTACCTTTAATATAGAAAATCACCTTTGGTCCACATGAAGATAAAACAAAGGAACAAAAATGGCAAAAGCACTAGGACAAAATTAAAAACAAATAGGAAAAAAATTACTTTAGACCCACTATAGAAAATTTCACATCAACGATTTTTCGGTATCGATTTTCCCTGGGTCAAAACTATATAAAAAAAGCTTCTCTTCAGGAAATAAATTAACATTTATGGAATGTCACTTAATGAAACTGATAAAAACAATGTTAAAAACAGGAAAGAACGATTTGGACGGATTCTCTGAGAACAATGTCATTTTGACACGAATAAATATGTAAAAACAAAAAGAAGATACAATGTTGGTTATTTTGCTCACAAATACAAGCGATCTGAATTTTTTTTACTGTGACTTTAAAACTTGCTCAGACATCCTTTGAAGGGACCTTAAGCATGCACAGTGTGTACATGGAGCCTCCGAGATTCATGTTATTCATGACAACGTAGTTTTGTCTCAAGTGTTGCCGCTTTTCATATTGATATTCCACCCCCCCCCCCCCCCCCCCCCCCAATCCTAAATCAACAAGCCACTATCCCCATTTATGAATTCAAATTTGCCACAAAATGAGGTTTTACTGTTGTCTTTAACAACAATGCAAATTCTAAAAGTCTTCTCCCTTCATAATTCTACACAAATCAAGACTTACAATAATTTTGAATACATTAGACATTTCTCATTAGACTTCACAAAGGGAGATATCCTGTTTTATTGATCTAAAAGCATTATTTTCCTTCACACATGAAAGGGTCAAACACTGGTTTCTATAGTTTTCTAGTTTTTTCTTAACTTTTTTTTTACAATTTACACATTTTGTAGTCAACAACAAAAAGTAAAAAAGACATTTCTAAAATACAAAGACACTTTGAGAATGAACATTGTTAAAAACAAAAATAAAATGAAACAAAAATAAATAAATTTGAAAACCGAGGTTTCCTCCGTGAGGTCCCTAGACCAAATTCTCTTATCGTCTTCTCCAGCAAACTGCCATGACAAAAAATATCAACCAATCAGAAACACCCGGATTCTGATTCATGCTGATCCCATGTTGTGAGTGACCAATCACAGCACTAATCTGTCGTCTTCCAGCAATGTAGGAGCAGCCTCCCCATAGCCTCCCACCATGGTGTTAGCTCCGGTAGTAGCTCCGATGTTGGCCAGCTGTCGGCAGGTACAAAATAAATGAGGAATGAGAATGTCATACACATCGGACTTCATGTTTAAAAAGCAACCAACAAAGCTAAAGTCGTTTGCTATATGTAAGTAATGTGTGGAAGAGTATGCAGGCCATTGTGTGAGCAGGTGTGCGATAGTGTTGTGTGCTGAGTGAGTGAACGTGTTCATTGTGAGGAGGGTCATAAGAATGTTAACGTCATATTCAACATCAAAGCCAATTCCTGTTGTATGCTATCTGCTCACAAATGGCAATAAAAAACCACAAGAGCTTTCTTTTTTCTTCTTTCTTTATCAGGTCCCATTCTACCTTCCGGTGTATGAGTTAAGGTGCCTGTAATGAACTTTCTCCAGACTGCCCTGTCCTGGCATTTTCTGTTTCCTTCTGTGAAAGTTAAATTTCTTTGCTTCAATGCCTCTTTTATATCTTCTTCCGATTCCTCCCAGGTCTGCCCTAGGTCTTTTACCTTGGGGTTTTTGCATTGTATACTGATTTAGCTATTCTTGGTAACATGACACACTGTGACCCAATGCAAAAATAATCGAATACAAGGATAGAGCTAAATTCTTTATTACAGACTGGGTTTCAGAGGATATGGTGCTAACATATGTACTGATATGCATGTATTTGTAGATGTTGGAGATTATATAAGCTACTTGATTTGTAAAATATGATGATATGATGATGGAAATGATAATGAGGAAGCTGATGAAGATGGAGGTAATGATGATGATGATGAAAATGATAATGAGGAAGCTGATGAAGATGAAAGTAATGATGATGATATGATGATGAAAATGATAATAAGGATGCTGATGAAGATGAGGATGATGGTAAAGATGATGATAACGACGAAGATGATGATAGATATAATGGTGATGATGACGGTGGGCTGGTAAAAACAGGCGAGTTCCATTCAATAAGATTCTCAGGCCAGGCCAAGCCAGACCTAAGCTAAAATCATGACCAACCAACCAACCAACCAAACCCACCACCCAATGAGCAATGGCAGACACGCCATCATTACCTGGTCCAAGCAACCGCGTTTACACTCCATTATTCGCTCCAGGTCCTTCCACATCTTCATCTGCTTCATGTTGGGGTCGTGGTTGTCACGGACCATCTTCTGCCTCTCACGGAGATTGCGGCTCAGGTTCTCTTGCTCCTGGATTTTCCGACTGTAGATTTCTCTGTAAAATTGATAAAGAAATTACATTTTTTAAGAAAAAGTCAAGTTATTCAAAATCACTTTTGTTTGTTCAATTGGTGGTCAAATTGAATGTTGTGTGCACTGACAGTACTACTGAAGAAAATTGAGCAAGTCAGTTACAATGAAGAAGAATAAAAAGAATAAAAAGAAATAAAGAAGAAGAAGAAGAAGAAGAAGAAGAAGAAGAAGAAGAAGAAGAAGAAGAGGAGGAGAGGAGGAGGAGGAGGAGGAGGAGGAGGAGGAGGAGGAAGGAAGAAGAAGAAGAAGAAGAAGAAGAAGAAGAAGAAGAAGAAGAAGAAAAGAAGAAGAAGAAGAAGAAGAAGAAGAAGAAGAAAAAGAAGAAGAAAAGAACAAGAAAGAGGAGGAGGAGGGAGGAGGAGGAGGAAGAGGAAGAAGAAGAAGAAAAAGAAGAAGATGTAGAAGTAGACATAGAAGGGGAGGTAGAAGAAGGAGAAGAAGGAGAAAAAGAAGAAAAACACATCAGCCACCCAGTCTTTGATTTTTATCCAATCATACAGCATTATTTGAGCTAAAAGGTCTACCTGAACGTTCTCTTCTTTTCTAGAGGGTCGGACGACACGTATGCTTTCATTTCAGAGTTGATACGATTCTGCTGTACCAGTAACACCTATGATGAGAGGGGAAAAAATGGCAACAACAAAATGCTAAATTAAGAAAACAAGAGTAAAGTCAAATGTTTGTTTGATTGTCATCATATTCAATGAAAGTTCAAAAGGAGAAGTAACGAGTAAAGTTATATAAAGATAGGTAGACAACGTCCAAGAAGGAAGGAAGAATCACCCCCCCCCCCCTTCCTCCCCTCGAAAACTATCCAGCAGGACAAATTTGATAACAAAATTGCAACAAAAATGTATGCCTTTATATAAATATATCATTAATTCATGGCTTTGTACAGCCCATAGAGCATCTAATGTTGGAAATGCCTTGTGTAAATACTGTCTATCATTAGTTATCATTAACAAAACATTCCCACTATAACAACACAGCCATATTTCCATACCTTCATCATACAGTTCAGGTAATGATAACGTGATTCCTCCGCTTTGCACTCCTCCCTGTAACCTTTGACCTCTTGGTCCAACTTGCTCATGTTGGACTCGAATCCTGCCTGCTGTCTCTCGTACACCTGTTTCTTGTTGTCATATTCTGGCGTCAGCTCCTGCGAAAGAATTTACACACAAGCATTTTGAGCTGTGTTGTCATGTTTTGTTTCATTATACTTCACCCCAGAGTCCACTGTATGAAGTGATCTCAGAGTGAATTAAAGAGGAAACAGCAAGACGAAAGAAAGACAAGTGATAGCAATGGGGACAAAAAAGAAGTAGGACCTACCAGTAGTGCCAGCCAACTTCTCTCGGATGGACTGATTTTGTTCAATGTTCAGTCCATGAAATTCTTACCGGTAATTTTGTGTGATAACATTTCATTTCAAACGCACTAACTGCCTTTTATCGATCCCTTGTTTCTTGTCCATGTGTCCCGTCCGTATGGAAAGTAAGGCCTATTGAGCGGAAGCTTGTTCCAGTTTCTATAGCAAAACAAGTAAAACAGGTGAGAATAATCACCTCCTGGACAGGACGCTAGCCTGACACAGGTTTTTACTCTCAAGCTAGTGCTTGTACCCATTTTCACCTGGGCGAGTGGGGAAAATGTATGCTAAAGCATCTCTCCCGAGGAACACAACATCAGGCCTAGCTTTGCCTGGATTCGAACCTGGGCCCTCATGATCCCAAGTCCAGCATCCTAACTACCCGGCCACTGCCGCCACATCGCATCCATATGCCATAGTTGGAAATATTCATGTTCTTAAGATTTTAAACTTTTTTTCCATGTCCCGTCCTTTCCAAAGATATTTTATTTGCGTTAATTCAGCCAAATAGGATAGCTAGTCGCTGTTTTTCTTTTAACTGCTTCATTTCATCACCGTTGTTAACCACTGTGATTCCCAAATATTTGGCATGAATCAACTTTTTTCAAGGCATGGTTCTTTCTCAATTATTTTTCGGGGAGACAACCATACCCACTCAGACAAAGAAAATATATCACAGACAAAGATCATACTTGATGTTTGCCCATTTCATCGTTATTCAAATAGCTCAGTATGATAATGTAACACTAATCGTTGATTTTCTAATTAAATCAGTTATATTTTTCAACACATGAACAATGGTACTCACTCCGAGAATCTTTCTAGTTATAAACATAGAGAATAAAAGACAACAAATGCCATTTTTAGTCACAGCATGTGTGAAAATGTATCCCATAATATCAAAAACAATACGTGTTTATAAAAATCTTGATATATGTATATTTACTTTACAAAAGATCCCCTCCGAAAATAAAACAACGTATTCATCTGTACATAACAAACAATGGAGACTCTCATTATTTTACACTATATCTATAATTACTCACTTGAACTTTTTCTCTTAAAGGTCGAATTTCCCTCAAGATAGGGGCTAGTGTGTTGCGCCGGTCAGAAATTTCGGCGTGTAGACGTCGAACCATCTCTGACATGTCATCCAAGGTGCGACCTTTCATCTCGTCCAGTTCGCTCTTCATGGTGGACACTTTCTCCAACTCTTCCTGGGTCTCCCTGTAACCAGCTACTCCTTTCTTCCTCTCTACAACCGACTGTAAAGGTTGGAAAGTAAGAAGACATAAGACATAAGACACAGAGCTTATTTGCAGGAACATGCCCACTTGGACACATTGTACCTTTTAACTAGACATCATCATCCTATTAACTGCAGGGTGTGAAATAAAGTTTAATCTAGTAGGTTGTTAAGGCCCATAGAGCTGGAGTTTATCCCTGTTTCTATAGTGAGATATTTAAAAACAGGTAAACTGAAGAAAACAACAGGTAAGTTAGTATGTACATGTATATCCATTATTAATGATAAAATGTGGGATACATCAAAGCAAGAAGCAGAAAACAAAAACAAAACAACTTGGATCATAAAAGAATGCATAGATGCCATTTAAAATCTTCTACAACAACAGGGGTTCCAAACTGGGGATGTTCGTATTTCCTGGGGTTGCTAGCTACGTTTTTTTTAGGGGTGTGAAATGTTGCTCAAATTTAGTATAAATTTCCTTCTTTCATCTTTAAATGAGATAATACTTTTGTAGTGGGGTGAGAAAGTATTACAAGTTTTCTCGAGGTGTGCAGTGCATAGAAAGGGTTGGGAACCCTGTTCTACTAGAACATCTCCCATTCTAACAAAACTTAAACCTGAACAGAAAATTGTCAGCGTTTATCATATCCAGTACCTACCAGCTGACGATTGATGTGTTCGTTCCGCTGCTTGAGAATTTCCTCACTGCGAGTCAGGACTCCGTGCTCGGCCCTGAGTTCCGCCAAGTCTGCACGTTTTTTCTTGTAGACGTTGCTCTTACCTCGAAGTTTATTCACATAGCGTTTGAACTTGAAACAAAAAAGAGAATTATCAAAAAAATAATCATTCTGTCTAAATGCAAGTAAAAGATTAGACAGAAATAACGACACACGTTCTTTTAGAGGTGGAAATGCAGATAAACCAGTTTTGAATTTGACATGAACATAGACCCGTGTTTCTCAAATTGTGGTTCACGCGTACACTGTACCATCATTGGTACGCGAGCCATCGTCTGCCGGTACGTGGGGATAAATATCTGGCCGTTTTTTTAACTATGAGTACTGTGCTTGTTTCGCTCACCGGTCTGTGGCACATTTTAAAAAATACTGCCAGTCTGCCACATCAGATGATTTGAGAGGCATTGCTGTAGACCATACGTTTGTCAGAAAAGAGATTGACTTGAAGTCAACAGAATCTCTTAGTCCCGAGCTCTTGACTGTAAGCTGACTCAAATGTAGTTTTGTATTTCTATTATGAAATACATGAATGACAAGATGGCTTTCATCCCTTCAAAGTCGCTTACTCCACAACAACTAATCGAAGGGGGTCATTTCAATACTGTGCTTTAAGTCACAGTTACGTCATTTAGAGAAAAATGTCAAAGACTACAGACTTTGGCACCGTTGGCTTTGGGAACTCCCAAGTTTCAAACTAGAATCATCTCTCAGTCTCATTTTTCACAAAAATGGACATAGACACACAATTGAAATGACCCCTTCAATTAAGGAATCCAAAAAAACAACAATCGCGGTCGGCATAGCAAAAAGAAAAAAAAAGAAAGTAAAATAGAGAACAGGACAACGACTATTACTCACATCTTCTCCTTTCAGGACCTCCCCGCCCTCAGAGTGGCTGACGGCTTCTCTCTTGTGTTCCAGCTCCTGCACGACCTGGTTGAACTCGTCCCTACACCCCCGCAGGGTTTCGGCGGACGCTGCTTTTTTGTGAACGATGATGGCAGCCTGAAAGTAAAATAAGAATTTTGGGGTTCGGTTGCATTGAAATCTAAGCCATCCACCATATGGGTAAATAAAGAGGAAACAGCAAGATCGAAGATTAGTAAATGAAGGAAAGAAAAGAAGTAGGACCTACCAGAAGATCCCGCAACCTGCCCCGATGATAAGGAACATAAACTTGTATATATATATATATATATATATATATATATATATATATATATATATATATATATATATATATATATATATATATATATATATATATATATATATATATATATATATGAAGGATGGTTTCCATTCTTTCTTCGTTATATCGCTTATCCATCCTTATGAGAAGAAGATGGAAGTGAATAGGGCACATTATATAAACAGGAGACAACAGGAGAGCATTACAAGAATAGCAGTGGACACAAGGTATGAGAAAGCAAAGAAAGCCAAAAATCATGTGGCACAGAAGCGTGTAGACGGTAGAGATGAAGACCTGAAAACAGAAGTGAAACACCATCCAGTACCCTAAATACATTATCAAAAGTTATAACTTACCACAACATGCATTACATACACTAAATACAGTAAGAACAGGCATTAAGCTTACCTGCTGTCTGAAGAGTGACAGTTTGTCGTCCGTAGGATCTCCGCTTCTCATGCGCTTTTCAATCAGCTGATTCACCTCCGAATTCAGCTCGCTGATCTTGGAAAGAAAGAAAAGAAGAAAAGATCAGATAGACGTGTGAGATCGTTTTTATTCCTGACGAGACTGGTGAGTCAGTGGTCCAGAGGCGAGGTGTCGGCATCTGAGCCAAAAAGTCGTGGATTTGCACATGACAGGTTGAAACAAATTTCTCAAATTTTTTAATGAGTAAATAAACCCCCTTTCCCTTAATCCAGAAGTAGGTGAATCACACTAAGTCCTATCGGAAAAGACGATACGAAGGAAGTCACATGTGCATATCACAACAAACTATTTTGAAAGAAAACCTGCATACACTATTTTAACTTCCTTTAATATCTGATTATTTGTCTTCCTTGCCGTCCAGACACCCTCAACATTCGTCCACAAAAACTTTGTTAGGCAACATATGATATTCATAATCTAAATATTAGGGATGACAAAATTATACCTTCTTCCACTTGAAATAAATAATATGAGTGTGCGTCAATGTATAAATATATCTGTTTCTTAAAATTTCATGTATTTTGTATCTTTGTTTGTTCTGACAGATTTTACTTACCTGATTTCTCAGTTCATCTAGGTCAGACTGACCCATGGCAGGTATGGACACAACTTTCTGTAGGTTCTGGATCATCTTGCGACGTTGCTGTAGGTCTTTTGGCAAACGCTCTTTGACAATGTACCCATTAGTTCGGGTTTCCTCGTCCAGCTTTGTCATGAGAGCTGTCCCATAGAATTGAAAGAAATGAAGAAAAAATCAAAAGAGAAACAGACAATTAAAAATTTGTAATTATAAGAATAATTGAAAGCAAGGGATTTCCTCTAGCCAAAACTTAAAAACTACTTTTTTATATAGCTAGTTTAGACATGTACTATTTTTTTAAATTTTTAATAGTTTCTTTTTACAAGAAGTTGCTGTCGACATACCAAAGATGTTCATACATTTTCTGCGCATTGAAAGGAAAATGCATAAACAAATAGTTGACAGTTAAGAATAAGTAAATGAATCAATTAATAGAAAATATATAACAGATAAATTAATAAATAAATGAATAAGAAAAATAAATAAGTAATAAATACAAAAATAAGCAGAATAAATAAAAAAGTAATAATTAAATTCATAATTAATAAATAAATAATACCAAAAAAAACATAAATAAATAAAAAGACAAATAAATAAATAAACAAATAAAGAAATAAACGAATAAAAAGATAAGTAAATAAATGAATAAATAAATAAATAAACAAGTAAATAAATAACGGACAAACCAAGACTCACATTCAGCAGTAGCCCCAGTGCTGGCCTGCCTACTGTCCCTTAGCTGGGCTTCCAGTCGTTTGATTCTCTGATCAAGATGTGAAATCTGTTTGAGACGATAAGATTATTGAAATATATTGTTTGCTGTATCGTGGGGCGATACGAATGTTCAAAGACAAAAGTAACTCTCCAGTTTACTCTTCAAGGTCTCCTTATCAGCATTTACCATACACACGGCGGTTCAAAACACTCTACTCTGTATTTTAGTTTGACTCCGTACATTCCGCCACCCTCGGCGAAGCGTAATAAATCACACGTCAAGTCGAGGTCACGGGTGCTAACCGCAAGCCACTCCTTCGAGGTCACGATGACTCAGCTTGTCAAAAAGTTACTCACTTTCAATCCCTGATATCTGATAGTTTTATCACTTGGAACGATCTATCCTTTGTATCAGTCTACCATTTGACTTTTGTTCTACTACTTGGAGGAAGTCGCATCTTTTTACTGTGGTAACTTGTTGAGAGATCAAAATTACGATTCCTGCCACGACCGATTAAATTTTTTTTTGTGTTTTTGTGTTTGGAAGATAACGTTCATAAATCAGTGAAAATATCAACACCCCGACATTTTTCCAAGAATTTATATAGATTTTTTTTCCTCAAATCAAAATTTCAACCAGCGTGAACTGAATACGTAATAATATTACACCAATATCTATTCAACGTGAGTTTATCTGTTCCAGTGGTTAATTTTAACACTACGACTATTCAACACTCTGTGATATACGTTTAATCTTTATTCACAACAACAAAAGAACATGAAATTGTTAACATGAGACTGAACCATTTCTTTGGTTCTCTACAAGCTGCAGACATGTTGTTACCCCTTCAGTCTCGCAAGCGGTATTTCTTTCGTATACTTATTCTGTCTCTCTTTGTTACCTTTGTAGCCGCTTTCCTCACACATTTCAGTTTTTATATATCTTTCTTTCTTTCTTTATCAGTTTCCATTTTACCTTCCAGTGTATGGGTTTAGATGCCTATATTGATCTTTCCCCAGGCTACCCCTGTCGAGATGTTTTCTGTTTCCTTCTGTGAAGATTATCTTTTTTTACTTTAATGCCTCTTTTATACCTTTTTCCCACTTTCTCCTAGGTCTGCCCTTTGCCTTTTACAGGACCTGCTTGTCTGACGTCAAATCAGATCGCAAACTTCTAACACCGAAAGGCTTGCATCGTGCAAGACTAGAATAGCGAGTACAACACAGCTCTATTCTTAAGTCATTAATTTATATGAAAAGAATAGGAGAGAGTAAAATTTATCCTCTTTCATAAGGATCAGTAAGTGGCGAGTACATACTGCAGTGGTCTGCTCTTGTTTCTGGGCCGTCAATCGCTTCTCGCGATCCCTTTCAACCCTGAGATTTTTTGCAACGGTCATCATCTTCTGAGAATTGGGATGTGATTCCACCTGAAGAACAACAGCACATAGAACATTATTTAATCATCAATGCGATTCCACCTGAAGAACAACAGCACACAGAACATTATTTAATCATTAAGGTGATTCCACCTGAAGAACAACAGGACATAGAATATAATTAATAATCCAACATGTAAGCCCTAATTAATCTTCATGGCAGATTTTTAAAGGACAAAGCCTTTGTCCTGAAAGAAAAAAAACCCTTTAATTTTCACACATCTTGAAATTAAATAAGGCCTCTGAATTGAAAAGAAACTAGAAAAACAAAATTACAAAAAATCAACCCTCTTCGTCAGAGGAAGAAAGGCAGTTATCTTGAGTGTATCATAGGCTTGATCCAATTTTTGTTGTCAGAATATCTTATGAGAATTTGGTGTCTGTATACATAGCAAAGGAGGTGGGGGAAAAAAGAAAGTTCCTTCAAAGCCATTATGGCCGATAGAGCCAGAGCATATCTTAGTTTCTGTGGTGTGAAACAGAATAGATTATTATAATCACTTCTGACACGTCCACATTAGAGCTTGTAGCTATTAGCATCTAAGTTGAGTATGAAAAATGCATGTTAAGTGGAACTGAGGTTGGTCCTAGCCATGTCAGAATTCAAAATTACAAAGTAAAATTTCCAGTCCTAATCTTGTCGAGAAAAAAGATGTGTCCTCGTCTTTCTCAACTTAAAGGCTTTGCACACTCTACCTTTCTGCGCAGACGTTCAATTCGTTTAATTAATTGTTCCTTTTCCTCTTCCATGTTTGTGATGTCTTTCCGAATCTCAACGGTGTTGAACCCAGAATTCTTGAGTTGCTCCGACTGCTTGTGCAGCTCCTTGAACTGATCCATCAACTCTTCATACTGCAAAACAGAGTTTTGAAGTGAAAGCAAAGAATGTCAGTTACCTTTTCTTCTGTTATGAAACAGTTGGGAAAAACAAACAATTTTCAGGTGCATTATACAAATAACTGATACTGGTAAATTCTACTACTAGTAGTACTATTACTATTACTACATGGACTAGTACTTCTCCTACTACTACTACTACAATAAAAAGAAGAAGAGGACTCCTATATTTTCTTATGAAAGTTCACCAATGGCTGTCTGAAGATAAATTGTGCTATTCACTGTAAAATAATGTTTAAAAACTGCTTGTGTTTGGTTGCTGGTTACTATGTCATAATCAAGACCGGCGGTAAGTTTTGACCTGATGTGTTATCATTGGTAAGCCAGAAGCAGTGATCTCATGGGCCCACTGTAGGATTTCAGGAAGGACTTTCAAACTTCTCTTTAGGTGGTAACAGATCTTTGCTGAGTACCCAATGGACTCAATAATTTGTGTCCAGTCAGATTGTTACATTTATCTCCCAATGGCTGAGTACCTCATCCTATCGATTCAATGATCAGGGGACTGGTTTTGTTTTACTGGACAGTCCAAACATGCTTCTGGTCGCTCGGAACATGAGCAGTGGTACTTATGAGGCATGTGTTTCACTTCAATAATTTCACTGGGGTTATTTTTCGAGATGAATTGAAATAAATATTGTACTGGCAAGACATAGAGGTAAATGTTTGCCAGCCTTTGCTGGAATTCAAACCCAGTACTTCCAGCTTGTGACCAAAGCACCATATAAAAAGATAAAGATAAAGATGGATTCATAGTCTGTATCCTCGCACAAGTGCAGGATCACTGACTGTACATCATTTATCCCCCAGCAGACCAATTCATTCAAAGTCTTCTCAACTCCTGGGGAGCAAACAGTACATCAGCCTGTTAGGCGTATCAAACTATCACTCTGACAAGATCTTTTTCCACCTATAGCTGAGCTGGGAAGTTATTCATGTCTGAGTCAAGTGATGAATGTAAAGTTAAGTATCTTTCCTAAAAGTAAAATGTTGTGAACAAAAACCTGCCTGTGCCAGCCATGGTATTTGAACCAGTATCGTCATGATTACAAGGTCACAACGCTACGGTTCAGCTAAAATGCCTAATATATCAAAGGATGGATCATATCATTACAATTTAAATGGGCACACATAACAAATCTTTAAATGACGAAAAACTTATGCATTTGGTAAAGAACCAAACAACTTTTTGTACTGACTTGGGTGTAGTTGCCGCAAATCTCATCATCTTGCATAATCTCAGCAGGAACGTCAATTTTCACAAGGAACTTTGCAAGGTAAGCACGCCGTTGAAGCTCTGGAACTTTCTGCAAAAGCCATTCTAAGATTGGAAATACTATTGGCTTTTCACCTTGCACAATGCCAGCTCGGAATTCACTCCTGTGTCGAATAAAAATGATATACATCGAAGGAAAATATTTTATTTTTATTTTTAACCCACTTCACCCATATGTAAGAAAGAAACTTTTAAAACTGTCAGAGAACACATCGATATCATTGAATTAAATCTTTCTCAATATCTACAAATAGCAATTAATACATGTTTTTACCGTTCTTGAGTAAAATGCATTATGAATAAGCCCCAATATTTTGATTTTCATAAATCTTCAAAAGACATACAAGAAAAACCATGCCCAGCAAGACCCCCCCCCCCCCCCCCAACAAACCACTAAACCACTGTGGAAAGATCCCTCGCATATTACAAAAATAAAGGGTAGCAAAATCTTCCCAAACTAAAAAAAAAAAGTCATAAAAAAAACACAGAATTTACACAAAATACAACTCACATGTTGATATTGTCGGGTGGCTTGTACTTCAAAATTCTCAGCAGCTGAAAAATTCTTACTGCACTTTGTTCTGGGGCCTCCTCTCGCAGGTCAATTTTTTGCTGTCAACAAAGACAAACATTGCAAATCGGAGGGATAAGTTCTATCATTGGAAATGCAGATATATGTGAAATTCATACACATTCTTCTATGCATTTTTGCAATTTACAATGAATTCAAATGTGACATGTTTTGCTATGAGCTGTCTGGGATGTGTGTCATCCGTGGTCAAGTGGTTAGGCTGCCAGACTTGGGATCATGAAGTCCAGGGATCGAATCCTGGCAAAATTAAGCCCGACGTTGGGTTCTTTGGGAAAGACACATTTTCCCCACTCAACCCAGGTGCAAGTGGGTAGAAGCACTAGTTTGAGAGTAAAACATCCGTCAGAAATAGCGCCCTGTCCAGGAAATGATTATTATCACATGTTTCACTTCACGCTATAGAAACCAGGATAAGCTCTGGCTCTATGGGTCGTGACGGCCTTGAAGAAACTATTTCTACTGTCTGGGATGTGTTCCCATTAGTTTCCAGATTTACTAGGATACCAAGCTCAAAGTGTAAAAAAAGCAAACTGCGAGGTTTGGCATTCAAGGCGAGCTGCGTAGCATCCATTGTGCTAATGAGGATTCCTGATCATCAAGATAATTTTACTACAGGCTGTAATAGCCACCGTGGCAAAATGAGTCCCAGATTTAATGATCTAAATTGTTCCGCATCCACAACTAAGGTGATCTCGTTGTTTAAGGAAGATCTTTTTTTTTATTCTGGACAACCCTGGAAACAGACAATATGTTTATTGCGCCAGAGTGTTGGGATCTGCACATGAGACTTCCCTTTTATCATCTTCCTCCGATGGGACTAGGTATCAATGCACTTTCCGGGGTGGGGGTTATTTACTCATAAAAGTTTTTGAGAAAATTGTTTCCACCTATCGAGCATGAATCCAACTTGCCTCTGGACTACAGAGTCCCCTGAGGCCTAGAGTGAGTATGGCGGTCACCATTTTAAGGGTACTGTCGGAGTTCACGCATCCAATGCTCATTAATTAATAGATAGACACTGAGATGAAAATCAACTCAAATTCATTTCAATAACACTGAGTTTGCTCTCAATCTTTTGTTGAAAGCACAAAATATTTCAATCCTTTTCCTGAACACTTGCTTGTGCGAGCACATATATTCAATGCGTATCCTCAATTATTATTGGTAGCATCACTATCAAATTGGTTTCTCTATGTTGCCGAAAGAAAACATGAATTTTCGTCATTCATATGGATTTGATTGTACTGTATTAAAGCCAAATTTTACTGTATATTATTGATATTCTGATAAAGTAATACCTTTGGGTCAATGATAGCGAGCACATCATTCAAAACTTGCAAAAGCTGTAGTGGCTCTAATGAATCAAAGGAAATTAAGTTGTATGATTTTTTGAACGGCTCCTTGTTCAGTTCTTGAACAATGAACTTCATTTGCTCACTGAGACTCATCTTGGTAGTATTGAATGGATCCTTATCACCAAGGTCCTTCTGTCTGAAAATGAAGCAATGATAAAATCCACATGAAATAAGTAAAACTTTTTCATTCAGAACTTATGTATATATTCATTCATATTCAATATAAAGAATTACCATGCTTCTCTCGTTGTTTTCCATAGATTTACTCACTTGCCATGAGTTTTTGTTTCGGCTGTTGTTGTTCCCAAATGTGTTGGGAAAACTGATTTTTCTTATTCCCAACCGGGTTGTGAGTTGGGAATACCACTTTTTCTTATTCCCAATTAGGTGTTGGGAATACTGCTAGATCTACTATTTCTTATTCCCAACCGGGTGTTGGGAATCCACGCACATCTACTTCTTTTTCTTATTCACAATCGGGTGTTGTGAAAACAATATTTTTCTTATTCCTAACCGTTTATCATTGTTATCATTATTATAGGCTAATAGGCTACGATAGAAACGGTTTTCATGAGACAGCCATCGCGGGAATTCGGCTTTTATCCAACATTTTCCTGTTACATGTATTTTGTGTTAATATTTGGTAAGCCTATTGCATAATTTTGCCGATCTCCCTATGTTAAATTTTAGAACTACTGTTTTAACGGTTTGGATGGTTTGACAGCCGATCTGCACCTCAACATCTCATTACGTTTTTAAAATGGTTAAGCCTAATGAAGCAGACGTTTCCCTCATCATTTAGGTAATACTAACAGCCATTGTCTTTATGTAACCGTTACAAAAAGCTAATCCATTTTAAAAGAACCTCCCGCAAGATCCCGACCAACAAAATACTGGTTGGGAATAACAAAAAATAGTACTTCCGACACCTGGTAGGGAATAAGAAAAATTCTGATTCACAGCACAGTTGGGAATAATCACTTGTGTTGTTTTTCATTAAAGGCAAGGACATAAGTGTACATGACAACAAATTAATTAGACATACAAAGCATTTCGGTACTCCTTCAGCTCTGATGTCTCGTTTGACCCAGAAATGGTTGGCCAGATAGGAATACCTCACCAAATTTCCCAAAATGGGAATGAAGTAAAAATAAGGGGGATTTCAGGAGGGTCTCCCTCCTGATTACGTGAAAAACCCAGTGAAAAAACAGGGGGGGGGGGGGGGCAGGGGGGAGCCCCCCCATCCCTGTGATATGTGAGAACCTACTTAAAAACAAAGAGGGGGGGGGGTTCAGTCCTAAGATAGAACAGAATAGATACATTAATAGCCAATAAAAAATACTTACACCTGATAGTTAATTTTATTTGGCATAATAGAATTAAACATCACCAAGCCACTGTGACTGTTTTTAGTTACATTTACAATACATTCATTATTTCTGGGTCAAATGGGACATATTGCATCTTAAGGAGTGCCAGTATTTCTACCCGTAGAATTGAATGTATTGCAGCCTAATATTTGTTATAACCACTGAAGGGCCTAAGTTAAGTTGGAATGAATTGTACTTCACAAATCATAATCTGATTATTCTTGGAAGGAACGACTAGAACTAAGAACTAGACGAGTTAGAGTGTCAGTGTTGAAATTTGGATTAAACATTAAGTAAGAGATCTAGATTATTTAGATCTAGTCTAGATCTATATTTCTAAGCAAAGGTTTGTATAAAAATCAAGACACATTTTTTTATTATTACAAATTTCACTTTGAAAAAGCTAAAGATATAACCGTCGCATCAAAAGCATCGACGTACCATAATAAAACTTGTCAGAATGAAGTATCTGTGGAATTTCAGTTTACAATTACCATAGTAGTTAACCGGAAATAACTGTTGTTAGATCAAAAGACGCTACCAGAACATAAAGATACGAAACAATCCAGATCCCTTACAATAATTGGAGTTACTTGTTTTCGTTTCTTTCTTAAATTTTTCTTGTCTTATTATTTTCCTTTTGTTTTCCTCTCTCTTTTTTTAAATTCTCAGTGTTCGGCAGGAACTGAGTTCACGTTAATAGCGTTAAGCCGATATATTAAATAAATATATCTTTGTGGCATTGCTAGAAGATTAGATAGCCAGTAACAAAAGAACCACCCCTCACCTGCAAACAAATAATATACTGTCAAAGCATTAAATATACGATACCTGTTTTCAGTCTCTCTCTCTCTCTCTCTCTCTCTCTCTCTCTCTCTCTCTCTCTCTCTCTCTCTCTCTCTCTCTTTCTCTCTCTCTCTCTCTCTCTCTCTCTCTCTCTCTCTCTCTCTCTCTCTCTCTCTCTCTCTCTCTCTCTCTCTCTCTCTCTCGTTCCTTAGGTAGTCTGAAGAAAAAGTCATATTACAATATTATCCTTTTAGACAGGTGAAAAAGTCACTAAAAGAAAAGAACAAAAATAAACAAGTAAAAAACCCAAACAACAGTAACCGCTAGAAAATCCTAACTACAACAGCGAAAACAAAAATGTTAGGCTATACATTGCCACCTGCCAGCCGAAAGTTAGCCGGCTTTTAGAGAAACCTCTTGAACCGGAAGAACTCCTGTCTGCAGTCAAAGTTGGAAATTAGAAATTTTGGCTTCTATTGTTGCTTGCAATGGACCTAAACTAAAGCTTATTTTCATGTTTCTGATTCTTTGAAATGAATATGCTTTTGCTTTTGTAAGAGTGTGTGTTAACAGTGTAAGATGACTTCTGGAAAGCTGGCAGAAGCCTTGACAAGCGATGAAAGGAGACATTTAGCCGGCTTTAACAGGTAAATGTGGATCTGTCGTAACGGTAACGGCGGTGACCTACTCTTCTTGCTTGGAAGTTGGTGTGTGTTCCTTTCTGCCGTCTGCTGATTTCCTGCTAGATCTCTGTATGTCTGAATTGTTCGTGCATAGATCTAGAGCTAGTTTAGTGTTAAAGATCAATTCTCTCGGTGTGAACTTTGAATTTATAGAGCTGGATCTAGATTCTAGATTAACTCATTATCAATCTAGATCTGTCTACTAGAAGCTAGCTCTAGCTTCTCTCTGGCTAAAATAAACCAGATCCTTCAAGCTGAGGAGAGACAAGACAGTGAACTATCTTTAGAATAGAATATTATTATGAGCAGTGTCTGCTCTAGACACATCAGAGAGAACAGTGACATGGCCGGGAGAGGCATTTCTGGAAGAAAAGCTCTACAGTACAGCCCTATGGAGAGTTTGCAAATGCCAGAAGACTCTAGATCTATGCAATTCATGAAGACAATCCACATCCTGATCTGACCCGCTGGCAGAGGGTCGAAGAATAATAATAATATGAAATCAAATTTCCACCAAATTAAAAATAATCCATCTAGATTCTAGCTGTAGATCTGACTGAAGTTACATTTACTTATTTTAAGGTTTAACTGGCTGAAAAGAACTGCATGCTAGACAGCCCTCTGTGTTTAGGCCGGCCGGCCGCCAACTGCTTCATATTGTTCAAGCTGGCCAAACCCAGCCGTGGGTAGCCCTTTTTTTCAACAATCAATTTGGCTCAGCAAACCTGTTTTTGTTACTTTTTATTGTAAGTGCTATTATTTCTAGAAAGCTGATTGGTCTTTAATCCTCTTTCTGATGCTAACGGTCATAATAATAAATAATAATAGTGAACATTTATAATCCTAATTGGTAATAGTGTCACTTTCTGCAAAGCCCGTCAGTAATGGTATTTTTAGCTACTGTACTGCCTTTGTTTAAGCACACATATTTCATCGTTGTGCTTCAATCGTCTACATCTTTATGTGTTTTCTTATTTTGTTTTTATTTTTATCATCAATTTTGTCGTAATGGGCTGGTGCAATAGAGAAAAATCTTTTCCTTCCATCACCCATCAGAAGCACACAGGAAGTTTAGAAAGTGTGTAAACACACCACGACAATCTGATTGCGGGGAAATTGAATAGGTCAGGGAATCTACACACAAATGAGTTAAAACATCTTTCTTGGGTTAAAATATAATTTGATGACATGTATCAAATTACATCATAGAGTGGGATTGTAGGATAATCATGTGTTTAGATCAAACGAATGATTGTATCAAATACATTTTTAATTTAGCTATGATGAATGGCAAGTGGCATTGGTGGCTTAGTGGTTAGGCTGCCGGACTGGGGATCATGAGGTCCCGGGTTCTAACCCTAGCAAAGCTGAGCCTGACATAGTATCTCCTGGGAAAGACGCTTAACATACATTTTCATCAATCTACCCATGTGAAAAGTGAGTATCTTGGGAGTGACAATCTGCGACAGACTAGCGTCCTGGCCAGGAGATGATTATTATCGCTATTGAAACCGGGATAATAAGCAAATTCTGTCTGTGTAAACTTGAAAACTATACATGATTCATGTCAACTGACCTAAGAACATATTTATGATACATATCTTGGACATAAACAAAATTATAAGCATTTTTTTTTCTCAGTTTATCAGTTTTAGTTGCATAGTTAGAGCAAACTGCCAACCATATATTTTGGTTATACATGATTCATGTCAAATGACATAAGAACATTATATTTATGATATCTTGGACATAGACAAAATTAGCATTTTTCTTCTTCAATTTATCAATTTTAGTTTCGTAGTTAGAACAAATTGCCAACCATATATTATGGTTGACTGTAATTGTCTGCCCTTTTTAAAAATTAATTTGACTATTTAAGTGTGAACAACATAAATTTTCTCACATAGTTCCCTGTGAATTTCTTTTCTGTAGATCAAGCTAAACTCTCAAATTATTTCTTTAAAGCGAAGTCTTCAACTTACGGCATCACTGTTCATTTTTTGACATCATATGGCACCGGATCAGTATTAATTACTTTTTTATTTTATTGTCACAGTACACACACATCGGTCAAACTTGTCCTGCTGACACTGTATTCTATAGGCTCCTCTGTTGGATCATTTTTCCTTTAGGCCTGGAGACTTGGTTGTTCAGAGGCAGGCGTCAGCTTCTCAATCAAATGGTTGTGGCTTCGTGCCTAACAGGTTGAAAAATTTTCTTGAGTTTTTTTTCAAGTAAACACTACCCCCTGGTCCAGGAAGGAGGATCGACATGCAGATCACAAAATTTTGTGCAAGTTATCTTCGCTACACACAGGGCAGTCCGGGCAAAGTATTTTTAAAATCCTACCAAAGAACCTGAGATCATGTTAGTCGTGGCTGTAGGTAAAATTTCAGTTGGCCTGACAGAACTAACTCTATGAGGGTCAAAAACGAAGAAATGAAATTCACACAGAACGCTAAAAATCTTGGGGTATATTTCGATGATAATTTATCTATGGAACATCATTTAAACCATCTCTGTAAAACTCTCGGACCACCTATGAAACTTTCTTTATCTAAGTTCTCTTAAAACATTGACTTAAGCACACAATTTTTCCAAAATTGATTATTGCAACTCCCTGTTTTATAATTTACCTGATGTCTTGATTCATAAGCTCCAATACATCCAAAGCCATATGGCCAGAGTGATTTTGAAGAAAAAGAAATATGAAAACATTACCCCTATGTTCATGTCTCTGCATTGACTCCCGATCGAGAAACAAATAATATACAAAATTGCGATGTTGTGTCACAAATGTAAACCCGATAGAGCTCCAAATTATTTAAATGACCTGATCTCTGGTTATGTTCCATTTCGCCAACTGAGATCTACAAATCAATGTCTGTTAAGCGTTCCCTCGAAGAAAGGCCTGACAAAACTGTCACTGTGCTCTTTTAAATACACAGGTCCTCACGTCTGGAATGCTCTTCCGCTGTTAATATGGTCTATGTTTGACACGTCAGAAGACACCTTTAAAAAACATTTCAAAACATACCTCATGCCATGCTTCTTAGAAGAAAAGTAATTGTTTCAGTTTATGCGATTTTAATTTATATACCATACACCTTTATAAATGATATGCTTTCATATATTTATTGATTTATTTATATTGATTTATTTATTGATTTATTTATTTGTTAATTATTTATTTATTTTGTATGTACATTGCTCATGTTTTTACTATGTATGTATAAATGCGCCTGAAGCTGTCGTAAGATGGGAGTGTGCACTATAGAAATAAATTATATTATCATTATTAAGTTAAAAGATATCTTCGCTACTCACAGGGCAGTCCGGGCAAAGTATTTTTAAAATTCTACCAAAGAACCTGAGATTATGTGGATAAAATCAAATGAAATCAAATTTTAAAATCCCATGTCAGGTCCTAATTTTCATGCTCTGCACTATTTTTTATATTTTGTACGTTTGGGATACAAACTGACAGGTATTGGTATGTCCTGATTGACACAGTCATTGATGATGAGAACTACAATCTATACAGATATATATGTAATTTGTCCATTTTTGTTTGTTTCTTTTTTTTCAGTTGTCTGTTTGGCTACATCAAATTTGAAGACAGTGACAAATGCCCTAAGAAGCAATTGATACAAAAGGTGAGTAAATTGTCAATATAATGTTTCTATGCGATTAGGTTTTGGATACATTTTGATGTTTGTTGGCTCTCTTAGTTTTTTTCCTTGTTTTTTTTTTTGATTGTGTTTCTTTCTTGTTACCAGGCGATGTTGCATTGTTTTATGCACATATAGCAAGAACCATCATAAGTTTCTCTTTTTCTGTCTTTGGAAGAACAAATATTAAGGTATAATATTATAAAGATAATTTTTGTTTTATTGCTTTTGTGAAAGGCAGGCTTGACGCAACACAATTCTGTTGATGGAATTAAGTTTAAAGTTGTTAGTTTTGCCTTGAATGTATTATTTTTTATCAAGAGGAGACAGAGGATTCATGTTAATTGGATGTTGTCTCCCAGAAAGTGATTTTTTAAAAAGGTAATCAGGATGTTATTATTTATATGAACTTATGTCTTGTAAAGGTTGAGCTACCATGTGAAATATTATTCCTTTTATTCTTCTGTTATAAATTTATTTATAGATAGATAGGTAGGTAGGTACATAGATTGGGGAGGGACATGGTAGATAGAAAGATAAATAGATGAATGGATTGATAGATAGTAAGATGGATTTATGTTACCTTAACTGAAAGCAATGCTCATTGTTTTGCTGTGATAGGGTTCATCCATGTGTGCATCTGTACAATCTTGCATGGTTTGAAATTAGTGATTAATGGCTCTATGTGTACAATTACGTTTTGTTTTGTTTTTGTTGGGGGTTTTTCATTCTAATAGGTTGCTATGTCACCATGAACATTTCAAATCTCTCTGTTCAGGGACAAATTTAAATAATTCTGGTCCTGTTCTAATTTCATCATCGTAATGATAAAAGTAGTCGTTGTTTGAAGTGTGACAATCAATGATGTCATTTAGTTACAACTCAATTTATAACTCATTAACTGTGAATCTCACCATGGGCCATCCTATATAGGGCATCGCATATTACGATACGGTCATCAAAGACAAGCTGAAGGCTGCGGGCCTGTCCTCATCCTCGTCAAACGTCGACGGCCAGAAAAAGTTAGAACAACAGAAGAAAGTGAACATTGACCCAAACATCTATTGCCATCTTGGCCATTTACACCTACTGTTGGAAGATTTCCCCAAAGGTAGGTGATCCATGGCTTAAGAAGAAATGTTGTTGAGCATTACATAATGTGATCAATTTTAGATAACAATATATATCGATGGTGAAAGTTGCAAACCGTGTAAGTCCAATTTTTAATGTTTTGAGAAAATCAAAGAAATAGATGCTGCGCATTTCAATCTATTTTCACAGACATATATGGTGTGCAAGTGTCAAAAAATAGTCCCAATAGGGATACACAGATTGCTCATATGGTTATGTTACGGGTTTCTAGTGGTTCTTGTCCCGAGAATCCTCAATAGACGAAGCATAGGGGCTTCCTAATATTACATAAGCAAATAAAAAGTGTTACTTATTTTAGACTTTCACGGTTTGTGACTTTCACTGTCAATGTGGGAAATATATTATAAGTCAGATATAAAAAATAAACTGAACTGAGATGAGGTTTTCAGCTATCCATACACAGGGGCGTATTTAACGCTGAACTCCTAGAGGGATACTTTAATAAACGGTAATAAAAAGGAATAACAAATAACGAATATGATGTCACAAGCACTTTTTTTCCTTTATGTGTAGAGGAATTGAGCTCGCTTGGTCTTCAATGATGCTAATCGATTGATGACTCTTGGTTCAGGGACAAATTTAAAGGATTCATACTCCATTGTGAACTAACATCTAAAACAATAAAAGCATTTTATCGATCCTGTCCCATTGTTTCGGATATATGCTGTTATTCGTTTGTCATATATTTGACAGCATTGACCATATGGGTTGAACAACATTAATACTTCGTAAACTTTTCTTGCACTGAATGCTATCGCCTCCAGATAATAAACAACAGAAGCAGAAGTTCTTTTTTTTTCTTCTATTCTTATAGTCAACCATTGAACAGTATCATTCATAGACGGATTTTGAAAGCCAAAAACATGATGTCTTTCAGTTGATGAAGTCCTAAATGTTTTATTTGTAGCATATCTTCATGTTTCAAATTTTTGAAGTTATGTTTTTAAAGAAAATCTCAGTAATTACAGTAATCTTTATGAGCGCACAGATCTATAAATTATTATAAATATATTCACGACAAGGCTCTACAGTAACAAGTACCATCTCATCTCACTGCCGTGATCTGTTTGTAATTAGATCTACATACAACAATTATCGACTAGCCAGTTATATTAAGCATTTCGAATTTTTAAAATTTTAAAATACAATTTAAGAACTGATAATTTCAATTGATATTAGTATACAATTTGATGCTAATTCATAAAATGTTAATATACATGAGCAAAGCTAAAGATTAGGCTTAAAATTATAAACCAAACAAATAAAATACAGAAGTTTTGCCAGTTTTCATTTACGCATGCCAATATGCCAAAATTGGGACACTTCACAAAGTGCCCCAAACTATTTTTGCCCGCTTTGTATTTCAGCCTAGACGTCTAGCTTTCAGCCTTCACTTTGACCTACATCGGTTCCCCATTGCGTAGTGAAGATGATCACTTCTTGAGGACACAAACGCAAAATGTTCCCCTTTTAGTATACTCATTCGCACCTCTCGCTTAGCCTTTCCCGTCGTTTGTCCCGTCGCATCACGATATTATACAATGCAGTACATTGTATCAAGACATGATATTGCTTCAGCGCTTATAGGCTTTGTCTAACTACTAGATCTATCTACGAAACTAGCACTGTAGGTTTTCATCGCCTTCAATAAATTTGTATTGTTTTCATTCTGTAGTTAATGTAGATTTATTTAATATTGGGGATTAAATTGTTGATCTGTCAGGTAGGACACTGTCCTGTATGTCCGTATGGTAAATCCGCCCCTGTCTATACATATGCTAGAAACATGACTCTTGCTTATAAATGTATCTCTAAGATAAAGATACACGTATCCAGAAGAGTTACAAGTTGTACAGTATTTTTTATTATTAGCACATTGTCCTGTTACTTTCTTTGATCATTTTTGTTCCATATGCACTGGAACCTCTCTGATCGGGAACTCTCGGTAGATTATAAAATCGTCCCGATTTCCCGGGGACCTGTGGATTTTGTTTTTTTTTCCCCCTCAGCAGTTTGAGGTACCTAAGGCCTTCTGTGAGTGGTAAAATGCAGAATTAAAAGAACAAGTAGCCATAGGACCATTTAATCAAAGCAAAGATTGCAATTATCAGAGATCTCTCACACTCACAGTCAATCTTCCATGGACGGTAGATAGATAAGACGTAATCAAGAAGGCATTAAAACTAAGATAGAAATAAATCAACTCAGATGGTTTTGGCATGTACACAAAATGAATGAAAAGAGACTAGCTAAATCAGTATACAATGCTAAAGCTCTGGTAAAAGGTAAAAGACCAAAATGTAGACCTTGGAGAAAGAGGGATGAAGATATAAAAGAGACACTAAAGCAAAGAAATTTAACCTTCACAGAAGGAAACAAAAAATGTCAGGACAGGGAAGTCGGAGAAAGATCATTTCGGGCCTCTAAACCCATACACCAGACGATGGAATGGGGACTGATAAAGAAAGAAAGATGTTATATGATGTTGTTATATATTTAACTATTTATTTGAAAATAAGCGATTTATGGACACTGCTGACAAATCTGGATTTTTTTCCTTTTCATTTCTTTTAAATAGTTCTTTCCTAGCAGTGCCTCCACATACGACCCACTGGTCCTGAGCTCATCACAGAATTAAGATGAATGCGACTGATCCTACTTGTAGGCATAGCTCGAGTCCTAGTAGGTCTAGATCTAGTTGATCAGCTGATTGGTACAGTGTTGACAAAGCTCCCCCTCCAGGATCTGAATTGCTACTTTCAAAGTTTTCGGAAATAAGAACGCTATTGTTATATTTTTCCTATCTATGGATTTCCTGCAGCGTCTATCTGCAGTCATTCTGCGTTTTCTTGACATCATTCTTGCTAACAAACTGTAGTGTGGTTTCAGTGCACAGAAAATGAATAGTTACTCCTATTGCAGATCTGTACAGAGAAAGCCACAGTTTCACATCCTGAAATATAAAGTAGTGATAGGCTTAAAGTCATTTTGTACTTTTATTACAAGACTGCTTATAGCCAGTATGGAAAGACTTAAATCTTGTCTCTCACCTTGCTGTTTGCTCTCAATTCACACCCTGAACTTATTGTCTTTTGTGGATTCGGGGCAAGAACATATATACATAGCTTCCAATCAATATGTAAAAAACATATTTAGTTTGGTTATTTTTGGCTTTGAATCCATGTCTGTATTTACCTTGAAAATTACGGATATGAGGGTTAACTGTATTACGTGTAAGAGAAACCTAACTTAACGGCAGTGACTCATTGTCATAGGTGTGAGGTTGGGTTGAAAATCTAGAGGCACCATTCTGAGTAAGCAAGATTATCTGACTGTCATCCCATTTCGCCAAAGAGGCCAGCAATCGACAGATTTCTTATTAATTTACCTCTATAAGGGGTTTAATTAAAGTTAAATTATCAATTTTTTCCGGGCTATTACACGGATTGCCATGTGAATTATAAGTAGTTTGCACTGTCAGGGTCTGTTTGTCGATTTGAAAAGGTTAGCAGCTGTGCACATAGCTGCCAACCGGTGCGCAAAAAACATTTTTAGCATGAGTTATGTTTTGAGGCATGTTTTTTTGTTAAAGAAACCATAAGCTCACAGCAGAGGCTCGGATAGACGGGGTTAAAAGTGCTGGAATGCCATTCTGAGTAGTTGGCAAACTACCATTGCGCTTTTCCGGATTGGTCAGTGATTAATTGAGTTTTCCTTATTTACCGCAAAATAAACATTAATGTTTTTTAAAAATTGATATTATTGGCCGTCATGAATGTTAAAAGTAGTTTGCGTGGTCAAAGTCTGGTTCTTTTTTTTTTAATGAAAAGGTTGGTAGCTATGTAAATGCTCTTTGCTTTACAAGAATACGTGTCTGTATCAATGTTAGCGTGAAACAAGAGGTGCTTGTACAACTAACCATTTTTTTGGGGGGGGGGGGGGGAGTTTCCACGCTGATTTTCAAGCTTTTTAATGATTTCATGTTG
>JAXRKP010000136.1:397500-415000 GCA_037039925.1 Doris montereyensis | reverse complement strand
GGCATTGTAAATGATAATAACCGCGTAAATCAATCCTTTTTAAAATGTTCAAATCTCATCCTTCTAGAGCAGTATTACCAACTGACTCCACCGCGGCCTTTATGTCTCTTGTATGACACAGTTCATTTAATTAAAAACATACGCATCAATTGGCATTCTGAAAAAATTACAGCAGCTGAGAGTTTTTTTTCTTCTGGAGATCCGCAACCACGAGTCGCCCTGGTGAGTACCCGTTACAAAAACAACACCAAAACATTCTCATCACAACCACCAACAGTAACAAAAGCAGCAACAACACCACCACCAACAACAACCATACTTTATGTACTACACCTACTAGTACTACAAGTATTACTCCTCCTCCTCCTCCTACTACTACCACTTAACTGCTGCTGCTGCTACAAATTGACATTATAATGATTATAACAAAACCCAGAAACTGCCACTGTCTGTTTTGTACACATGCCAATAAATCGTTGGGTATTTTCTTATTTTTATGTCCCTTTATTTGTTTTACTACTACATGTACTACTTTTATTACTAGTATTACTAGTATCACAACATACTACACGTCTGTTAAATGTTTTTGTTTTTGAAGCTTTGTAATGAACACTCCAATCCTTGATAAGCACTGTTTCTAACTCTAGGCCTACTTCTCTGTCAACTCATCTCTGTAACTGTCTAGTTGTTACTGTTGTTGCAGGAAGGTTTATTCTCGTATAGATCTAGATCTAGAACTTTAGAACCTAGATCTAGATCTAAATCTATGTTCATCAATTCTAGTTTCTTTTCCTATTTTACGTGCATGAGTTTTCTAATTTGTTTCATGAAACGTCGATGTGTGGTAGATCTAGATCTTCTTATATATTCTAGATAGTAATAATATAATAATATAGACCTACGATTAGGAAATCTAAATTTTCTAAATCTAATACATAATCTAGATCTAGATCTATACAGTATGTAATATTAATTTAGGTTTTTAATCGCTCGCAACACAGTTGATTAGGTCTAGTTTGAGCCACGGCTCACTCGCCAACCACGCCATGCGGCTTCGCGATGGGACCAAAACATTGTTGACCTAATTTCGGGTGACTGGCCTGTTAGGCATGCGCATCACTGGACATGGGGGTGGGGGTGGGGCTGCCTACGAATAACCACTGGTCTGTGTGGGTGTGTTTGTGTATGTGTGTATTTACTAAGCTGACAAACCATGTGTGTATTCGTGTGTGTGTGTGTGTGCGTGCCTGTATTGGGCCTAGCTTTACCTCGCTCCGATTGCTGTCTGCCGTGCCGCATCGACTCGGTGAACCCACCACCCTTACTCCGACCCTCCCTCGTCAGTCGTCTCCTCCCCCCCCACGTACCCCCTTTCCCCCCCCCCCCCCACCCTCCCAGTCACGACAATCTTTGTTCGGTTCGGACGTAGGGTTGGGAGGAAGGAAGAGAGTGGTGAACTGGCATAGCAAGGCAACCTGTCTCGTGTCTAGGCCTAGTACTCGTTATAGTGTAGGAGTAGAGGCCAAGTAGTGTTGGTGTAGTGTGTGTACGCCGTTCGTAGCTGTGCGCAGTGTGTGGTGCGTGGATTTTATGTGTGGATGGCTTCGGTCGGTGCGTATGATGATGGGAAATAGGTTTTACTACGAGTTTTCCTTCTTGTTGTTGCTGTGTGCGTTGTTGTTGTTGTTATTGCAACCAGTGTTGTTATCCGAGGCTTACGTCGCTGTCGTCGGTGTCGAGTCACCCGGCTGAGTCGGTGTGTGCGGGTGCAGTGTCTTTGTTTATATTATCCACCGGTGTCATCCTGATTTCGGGTTTGATTTTTGTTGGCAGATTTTTTGTGGATTTTTCCCCATGATGATAGTGAAAGTGATACTGATAGTGCTGGATTTCTTTATCTTCATAGGCGTGTGACGTGTAAATTGTCATGTACTAGATATATAGCAAATATTTAATCGGTTTTTCGAGATACTTTATACATTTCTAGATTAGATCTAGATGTGTTTTATACATGATTTATTTATTTTGTTACTGGTGCAGATGATGATCCGCTGTCTTGATAATCACGTGTGTGCTGCCTTGTTTTTCCTGGAAAGGAACTAGATCTAGATCTAGCTTATAACATGAAATGTTATGTTTTTTCCTTCCTGCTCGCTTTGTTGTTTGTTTTGTTTGGTTTCAACGGCTGATCGATTAGCCCAACGTGGTTGGCTTAGATCTACCCTTCCTCATACTGTGTGCAGCAAGTCTAATCTAGATCTAGGTCTGCCTGTAATCTAGTTCTATAATATTATGTATGTAATAGCTGCTGCTGGTGAGGGGTCGACTTTGATTGGATCGGGAGTCGTGGTTTTGGAGCTGCGCTCTGTTGGTGGTGTGTGCAGTGCATTCATTCAATGCAAAGGAAAGATAATTAATAGATCTAAAATCTATACTAAATCTATATCTAATAATAATATATTGTTAGCGGAGCGTTGCTGGCTTTATCTGCCTCATTTGTGGTGGTAACGAACAGAAACATTACATTGTATAATCTTTGTTTGACCTTTCGTGTAGATCTAGATCTAGGCCTGCTTAGTGAAAAATCAAATCTTTTCTACACGGAGATCTAGATATATCTAGATCTAGATCTAGCCGATGATGTGACCGTTTGTTTAGTGGATGTTGTGTGAGTTTTTCTCTACCATATCATCTATTGAGGAAGAAGACAAAAAGATTGACGACGAAAGTTTTGTAGATTCCAATTCTATGGATAAATTAGAAAAGGACTTGCCACTTCCTCAGAAAAGCATAGATTTAGATCTATAATCTAAATGTTTGTATATAAGATGTTAGAAACTTTGATTGTAGGCCCTATTTTTTTCCCTTTCAAGAAATGTTTTAAGCAGAACTTAGACATTTAATCTAGATATTAGATAGAATAAATCTAGTTCTACTTTAAAGTCAGAACCTTAATAATAAAATGTGTCGGTTTTGTTGTTGCTGTATTTGTATTTTTTGATTGCATGTAGCAACATGTACAAAGAAGATCGAGATGGCTAAATCTTTCTAGAGCTAGATATCTAGATTCTAATTACTGAGAATAACAATAAAAGCAAAGCGCCAAAATCAAAACACCG
The DNA here is from genome assembly GCA_037039925.1 of Doris montereyensis. Lineage (NCBI taxonomy): Eukaryota > Metazoa > Mollusca > Gastropoda > Nudibranchia > Dorididae > Doris > Doris montereyensis. Next base: position 411,881 of record JAXRKP010000136.1, on the reverse strand, counting down.
ATAGCATCTGTGATTTGGGAAGGATCGAAGTACACATGTACTGCTGGTAGGACCAGGTGAGGAGAGGAGAGACACCTCGTGTTAGTGTTATTGCCAGTGTTGAAAGTGTTACTGTTTGGAGTGTCGAGCCGAGCGCCTGTTTCTTTGTGTAGCCTCTACTGCTAAGCCAGCCAGATGTTGCTAGCCTTGCCCGACTTGCTGCTGCTACTGCTATGATGTGCTGGGCTATGTGCTCTCTCCTACATCTAGCTGTCATTCATTCAGTGTGGTGGTGAAGTGATCGTTTGGTCTGTGTGTGTGTTTGTATTGGATGTCTGTGTGTTATTAGAAGTCAATCTTGGGAAACACGTGCGGATATTTTTTTAAAGGTCTAATTTTGTTTACTCGGTTGAGTACTGTTTATAATGAACTCTTATCGATCGGAACCATGACCATGGGCAGAATTTTTAGTTCACGCCTTGGGACTTGAGTGTGTGTTTGTTTTGTTTCGATCTCGTGGTTGTTCTTGAGTATATTATGATTTTTTAAATGAAAAATAGGAAAGAAAATACCATGTTATGTTCTCAGCCAATCCGATATATTATCTGGTCTCGATCTATAATATCTCTTCAATACTCTGTTCAGACGCCTGTGTGTAGCCGGTAGCCCATAATATCATTATTATGTGCATGCGTTCGATGTTCGTTGGGTTATAATGTTAGTTTTGATATTGTGTAGTAGAGGTAATGGTAGTGAGTGATGCAGATGCATGGCATTCTAGATCTAGTCTACATGATAATGTGGCCAATGATATCGTGGCAGTATTGAATCTGTATCGATCCTTCATGTGTCTCACTCTCGGTACTACTCTTAGTTCAGTCTGTGTAGATCTAGTAATGGTGTAGGAACTTGGCAAGGACAAGTGCTAGCAGTATGAGTGAATGAGAATCCCTATCGTTGGCAGTGTCGATATAATGGATTGAAGGCGGTAAAAAAGTTAATGAGACTTCTTCTTCCAAGCAGAAAGTTTATAGATCTATGTAGGCCTAGGGACTTCTTTTAGGTTTAGCAAATATATAATATGTAATAATTAGATGCCAAAGATCCAAAACATACATAATATCATAACTGTATGTTGACGGTTTAAACTTTTAGCAAGCCGGTTTTTATATACATATATATATATATATATATATATATATATATATATATATATATATATATATATATATATATATATATATATATATATATATATATATATATATACATATATATATATATATATATATATATATATATATATATATATATATATATATATATATATATATATACATATATATATATATAGGTTGTGTTGTTGTTTGGGTTGCCTGTAATTATTGCTTTGTATTATAGGATATGTTTGCAAGTGTTTGGGGGTGTAAATCAATGCTACCTGCTACTCCTACATATACTATAAGTTAGGGCGAATATATGAGCCTTCTTTCAGTATATTTTCTTATAAATATTTGTGTTCATTATACTTAATTTGTATTTAAGAATGTTCTTTCTTATATTATTGTCTATAAACTTGTGTGACCTTATAGATAGTCAGTAGAACTGTCTGCTGAACTTACGACCAAAGTGTGTGCATATTATTATTCTGTGGAGGTCAGTGGATAGACCTCGTAACAAGAGGAGGTGGTCTGTAGACTATCACTGCTGTAGCAGCAGCTCTCTGCCTGTGGTTGTATTGGCAGGTGAAAACTTGAAAACCCAACGGTAAATCTCCCTGCTGAAACTATTCGTCGAGCCAGCTGGATTTATCCTGAACTAACCTTTACTTTGACTCAGGACACGGAGCAAGTGCAGAAGTAAAAGAAAAGACCCCCGGTTTTTCCCTTTTCACCTCCGTGTATTGACCCGCTCGGGGTCCTTGGAAAGCTAAAATTACGACAAAGGACACTGTGTGTGTGTGTGTGTGTGTGTGTTTCGTTTGCACCTTCAAGTTTGGATTTATTAACACGCGAGTCGGCGAAAAGGCCAGGTAAGCACATCCCTGTGTGTGTATGTGTGTAACTGTAAATCTGATGTTTATCTTTTTTGTATGTAAGCTTTACGTTGTTATGATGGTGAAGCTGTACGACTTACTTATATGACCTACCTACTTGCCAGTGTGAATGTTTACAATCACAGTACAGCAGCAACGTGCGTGGTGGGTGTGTTGTTGTGTAGCCTACTGCTACTGCTTGAACTTATGGATGTGGCCGCTTCCTCTCTCTCTCTGACTCTCTCTCTCTCTCTCTCTCTCTCTCTCTCTCTCTCTCTCTCTCTCTCTCTCTCTCTCTCTCTCTCTCTCTCTTTACTCCAAATGGTGTGCTAATGATCTGATTTCGTATGCTCATGATTGATTGAAGGTTTTAGCATGGTTTCACCTTTCTCTTCTTTTTGTTTGTGGGTGAGCGTGTCCCTCTTCGTCCTCTTCTCCATCTCTTCATCTGTACGTTTATTTTGTATCAATATCTACCTATCTATTTATGTCAACCAAGTGGCTTGCTTTCTGACTTTGGGATAAAACGTTATCGTGAGGTTTAAGATAAAGTTAGGATGTGAAGGTCATATTGGAGGTTAAATGATTATGATGAGGGTTTACGATTAATTACACACGTTCGGGTTTTCTGTCTTGGGAGGGGGGTGGGCGGTTGGCAGGACATGCTGGTAGGTCTTACTGAATTTTACTACTTTCCTTTTTACTCTTTCGCTTAAATATATTATATATTTCATTCATCTCGCTGTTTCTTCTCTATTCACACTGATATCGCGGCGTGTGGCGGACGGGGTGGATTTCAATTAAAATAAATATTGTCGTGGGGGAAGTGGGTGTTCCCCAATGGCAACCCATCCCCTCTCTCTCTCTCTCTCTCTCTCTCTCTCTCTCTCTCTCTCTCTCTCTCTCTCTCTCTCTCTCTCTCTCCCTCCCTCCCTCTCCTCCCTCTCTCTCCCTCATCCTTCGTAGTATTTGATCAGGCGATGGATCGCCAATCCAGGATCTTTCAGACACCCTTTCCCAGAAGAGGTTTATCTTTGGTTTAACCAGGCGATTATCTTTTCATTTACTGAGCAAGACTCGACGCCCACTTGATAACTTGTACTTGTAATAATATTATGGGCCTGGGTTTATGTGTGTGTTTTTGTATTGTTTTTTTTTATTATTTAGATACTATATATAAAGTATATATTACCCACCATCAATGACAATGCAACCCATTTTTCTGAAATTATTTATCAGCAGGGTTGGGTTTTTTTTTGTAATGCTTTTCGTGTGCAGTCTTTCTCCGCCTAGATTTATGTCACAGCATTCCACCAGTCAAAACATGTTGGGACCTGACACGTCTCGATCGGGCTTATGTCAGTGTGGGTGTGTAGTAACCGACGTGCATGCGTGTTGCGTGTCACGCGCCAGTCCATTTCTCTCAGCACCTCATCGAAAGGCATGCCGTCAGTGCCCCCCTCCCCCTTTCCACTTCCAGTCTGCCCGCCCTTCTTCCCGCACACCCGTCTCTTTGTAACTCGCCATAAATAAGCCAGGTGTTCGTAGGTGCAAGAACAGGGAGGGAGGTGGGCCTCCCGTTACCAGATCTATAGTAGACATGTCTGTAGTACGTTTCTGGTGTTCCGTGGCACATGTTTACAGTAGAGTCTGCTTCGCGGAGTCCCACCGTTTGAAGCGACGGGGTCGGTCGATCCGTTACGTAAGAGGTCGGCTGCCAGGCGGGTCTATTTTTGTCTCGGCTGTTGCAAACGATTTTTTCTCTAGGCCGTCGATGCATGATGACGTTTCCTCTTCTTTGTTCTTGTTCGTGTACTGCGATGAGCTCTGGTGTGGTGTGTGGTGGGGTCTTCTTCTGTCATCTCCTTGTTGCACATACTATGCTGTCTGTTGATTTCTGATTTGTGGGCGGTTGGTTGGCAGTGGCCTCTTGTACTCTTGTAGGTCCTATTTACTTCTTATTTCCTTTTTATAAAACATTACGTATGTCTTTCATGGTGCCACCCCCCCATTATTATTGGGTGATCTCAAGGTGGTGGGGGTGGCACCACCTTGAGATCACTGCATAATAATATGGCGGGCAGGGTAAATTTTAATGAAACACTTCATTCACCATGAGGTCTTCACTTAAAATGGTATATTTTATACGATCAATTGCCCATGAGATAAATGGCTCATGAACTAGGGAACTTTGCTAATTTTCTCAGTGACCTTGCCTCATATTTAGCATTCTTTGTAATGTGATTTGATTTCCTACTTTGTCCTGGTATCGGTGGGTGTTGCTGGTAGGTCCTACTTTTTTTTCTTTCACGCTTTCTTTCACTTATCTTTCGTCTTGCTGTTTCCTCATATTTACCCTGAGATCACCGCGTATGGTGGACATACTGAGATTCAATGAAACAAACTTATTCCTGGTGTCGTCACTTGGCCACATTATAATATTGTTATATTTTGTGTGTTTACAGTTCATTTCCAGCAGTGGGTTGTTTGGTTTACTGTTGTTAGGCCCTACTTCCTCCTTTCACTCTTTCGCTTATCTTCCGTTCTTCTTGATTCCCTCTGAAGTCACCGCATTTGGTGGACGGGGCAAGTTTCAATGAAAATAAACAAAAACAAAGCATGCCCACCTTTCTCTTATAATTTACAGCATGCTTAGAATCGGTAGAATATCGATTGGGGAGGGGGGGGAAGATTTTTTTTTAAACGTTTTGGCAGTCACTGTTTCGTCACATTTCGGTCTGGGTCGTCCTCGTATAATATTTATTTCTGTTTATGGTTGGCTGCACTACACAGTCGTTCCGGTCGCTTGCCCTCTCAGTTGGTTTATAACCTTCAACGTGGAATGGAGAATTCAACCGTAGAATATTATGATGTGAAAGTAAAAGATGCGAAAAAACGGAGCTTTGTTTCACGCAAGTCGTGTGCACCTGCTGGGCGATTCTTACCACCACCACCACCCCCCCTTCTCCCCCACGGTATCTAACGCGTGTATGTATCTTATTTAGATATTGTGTGAATTGTCATTGAATGCTCTATGCGTTTTACATTTCACTCCTAAAGGGGACATGGTAATCCAGAGGTAAAATATCAGCTTCACAATCAAAAGGTCTTGGGTTCGTGCCCCAGACAGGTCGACATATTTTTTCAAGTTTTTCGGGGTCCATGTAGGTGGATCAACACTTGGTCCTATCGGAGACAGGGGGTGACTCGGTAGTCGAGAGTTGGGTGTCGGCCTCTCAACCCAAAGGTCGTGGGTTCAAGCGCCGCATATCATCACAAATGTTTTCGAGTTAGGTTTTTTTTTCGAGTAAAGCTCCCACACCCTTCCTTTCGGTTCATGTAGGTAGATCGATACCTAGTATCATCGGAGACCGACACCTAGTATCATCGGAGACCGACGATACAAAGGGGATCCCACGTGCATATCGCAACACTCTGTACACATTAAAGATCCCTTGACTGTTGACAGGGCAGCCCGGATAACAATTTTAAAAGTCTGTCCAAAAACCACAAGATCACCTTAGTTGTGGGTGTTGGTAAATAAATACATTACATCGGAAACAGACGATTAGTGGGAGGTCCCGTGTGCAGATCATAACAAACGTCAAAGATCATTTGGCTGTTTACATGGCATAATGTCTGGGCAAAATTATCAATCCTACCAAAAATAAAAACAAGCCGAAATCAGCTTATTCAATTCAAATACACTGTATTTCAGGGACATTTGGTTTACAGACATGTAAAAATGAGTAGAAGTGTAAGTAAATAAATCGTGTAAATGGACATAACTTTTATAATTTGTAAGCATACAAGTAATCTATATATATTTTTTTAAAGAAAGTAATAGATAAATATTCCATGTAAAAAGGTATTACTCATCGTATCACATATTCCGATATGAATAATCATTAGGGTAAACAAAAACGTTCCGTTTTCAAATTATCTCGAAAATTTTCATTCACTTAAACTTAATGATTTGTATTATTTAAAAGTCTTATGCCTGTCGGTAAAAATGAATTTAGGTGTCTTTCAGTTTGTTTTAATGAAGATAAATCCGTCGTTGTAGATGTGAGCATATTATAATATATATATATATATATATATATATATATATATATATATATAACATCTATATAATATTTCCAACAGCCCTTTCCCCTTTTTGTCAGGCATCGGGTACTTTGGTTATCAGTACTCCTACTACTAGTGCTGAAGTGCTAGTCACATTCGCTCTCCTGTGTGTATAGATCCGTCTCTCCATTAGGCCTCGTCCCCATTGACTAAGGCCTTTGTCTTGGCATTTTTGGTCTTGGTGTTCCATCCATCAACGTCATAAGCCTACGGATATTCACCAGCAACCCTGTAGGCGTCGTGTTTTCGGACCTCTCTCTCTCTACCTCTCCCCCCCCTCTCTCTCTCTCTCCCCCCTCTCTCTCTCTCCCTCTCCCTGTCTCCTTCTCTCCCTCTCCCTCTCTCTCTCTCTCTCTCCTCTCTCTCTCTCTCTCTCTCTCTCTCTCTCTCTCTCTCTCTCTCTCTCTCTCTCTCTCTCTCTCTCTCTCTCTCTCTCCCCTCTCTCTCTCTCTCTCTCTCTCTCCTCTCTCTCTCTCTCTCTCTCTCTCTCTCTCTCTCTCTCTCTCTCTCTCTCTCTCTCTCTCTCTCTCTCTCTCTCTCTCTGAATCTATACCAACGGTGAAGATAGACAGAGAAGCGACGCCAACCATAACAAACAAATCTCAAACCTGGTAGTATTGATGTTTATACCGTGGTGGTATTGGGGGGGGGGGGGGGGCATCTGCTGTGAGAATACTGTGCAGGGCGTTGGCGTCTGTTCAATGAATGCACTCACACCGCCTGTGTGCTATCATCATTGGAACTTCTTGTATGCCGGTGTGGCCCGTCAGCTGTGTATGTGCATGCACGCCAGCTATTGGTCAGTTTGAACACACGGCTGTGATAACGACTGATAATTTATTAGTGTAAACGACGGCGTCCACCCGCAATACACTCCATCTCTGTCGGAGGGTACTTCCGATAGGTCCTACTTCTATCCTTTCACCCTTTCACTTATCGTCCATCCTTCCACTTCTTAATTCACCCTGAGATGACCGCATGTGTTGGATACGGGGAATTTTAATGAAAGCAAGCATCTTCCTCACGTTCATCTTTCGGTTCCGTCTTTATTCACCCCGAGATCACCGGGTTTGGTGGACAGGGGAAGACTAATGAAAACAAATAAAGCACGCCATGTACATGTATCTCTTCGAGAATTGTGGGGTCACTGGCGTCATGTGCGGTCTTTGTTCTAAAGGGATGGAAATGACCTTCGATCAGTAGTTAAGCAATCACTGTTGCACGATTGGTTAAATTGCATGATGATACTTATAATATGTAAATGTATGAGTACACGGTATATGTGTATGGCATTGTCACAGTGTGTGTTTGGGCAATGAGCCTTGGCTCCCACCAGGTGTATCTTCTATGTTGCACGGAGAAAGAGAGAGAGAGAGAGAGAGAGAGAGAGAGAGAGAGAGAGAGAGAGAGAGAGAGAGAGAGAGAGAGAGAGAGAGAAAAAGCATGAAACGATGGGAGAGAGATCTTACCGGAAACCCCCAAACGAGTAACACATTCCCACGCACGACACAAAAAGTATTTGATTGTGTGAGCGAGAGACATACAAACAGATCAGAGAGAGAGGAGGGAGAGAAAGACAAAAAGAGATACAGATACACACATACTACACACTCGCATACACACACACACACACAGAGGTGATGGTGATACAGCAGGCGTGTGTGAAATTCCAATGCGTGTGTGACGTATCTTGATGAGAAAGATTCGTTAGTGGAGACCTGCCGTGTCAAAATGAGAGAGAATGACAATGACAGGTAAACACCATCTACTGTCGTTTGTGTGCAAGTTGAGTGAAGTAAGTTACCATTTGACCAAGAACCGATGTTGAGTCATATGAGTCAATGAGAGGAGATCTCGGTCCAAGTCAACTCAGGCGTGTCTCCCCAATGGGGACACTGACTACTACTAGTACTACTTGACAATGTAACTGTAACAGGCCTCTAGCAGGTAGTACATGTAGTAGTGACCAAGTTGCTTAATAAACGAATGGTAGATTTGCCAGAGGGCCATAAGAACAATACGATCCCTTCGACCATTCACCGATAAGTCGTGAAAAGCTTTCATGATATTGGAGTAGCGGAAAGTTGGGGTGGGTTAACTAGTATGGCCGACTTGCTTGCAAAAATTTATTTTCCCACTTCCACTACTATTTACTGAGGTGATCTTGGGTTTTTGGTAGAATCCGTAGTTTTGCACTGACTTACCCCTAAATTACCAAGGGATCGTTAACGTGCACATATTGTTTTAATCTGCGCACGGACACCCCCCCCTTGTATCACCTTTCCTCGATAGAACTGGGAGTCCATCCACATACCAGAATCAGAGGGTGGATTTTACTTCCGAATAAACCCGAGAAAGTTTTGAACTTGTCGGACACGAATCCACGACTGTTTTGTTGAGAGGCCGACACCGCCTCACATCACCTGCACCCGCCCCCCCGCCCCTCCCTGTTGTGCATCTTTCCTTTCTTCATCCTGTGCTGATTTTCGCAAAATGTTGAACAGATTGCTTCCGCTGGGGAAAAAATATATGTAGTTGTCGCTCAAACGTCTTATAAATTTCTCTTTTCTCATTCTTGTGCTGGGCACTTACGGGACTCGGGAAGTCCAAAGGTAAGGTGTTAGACTTCTCGATCACAAGGTCGTGGGTTCAAAGCTCCGGCTGGTTTGAAGTTTTTTTTTTGAGGAGTAAAAATCTACTTTTTCCCGCGGTCCATGTAGGTTGATTTGCACCTAGTCCATCGGAGACGGACGATAAGGAGGTACCTGTGCAGATCACAACACTTTGCACATTATTAAAGTTAAAGATCTCGTTGTTGTTTACATGGGCAGTCCGGGCAAAAATATTTGAAAAAACTTATCCTTCCAACCCCCCCCCCCTTTCCTTTTCTTTCTTTTCTTTAACAACCTCAGCAGTACAATCAAAGACAACAAAAACCCATTGGATAGAGTGCATGGTCCAGGTGAAAGTAATGAAAGATGGTGATGAAAGAATGGGAGGTGGGGAGGGGGGGGGGGGGGCTTGAGTTTCCTCTTCCGGTAAAATTAGGTGCGCTGTGTGGGTGATGCCACTCATTAGCATCTCAATCCCATCCCTTCCCAGTCCCCAGCTCTTGTCTGTTGTGTTGATGGGGGGCCAATGGCATTGTGTATTGGCGGCACGCCTGAGGGGTCAGCTCAAGGCCTAGTGATTCCCCCTTATGTTTAGGCCAGAGCTGGCCAACGCTTAGTGGCGTTTGAGTGGAGGGTTTTATTGTCACCGGCCTACCTGCCTGCTTTGTCTGTTGTCTGTCTGTGTGTGGGGAGGGAGGGAGAGGGGGTGTTTATTGTTTGTTGGGTTGACTCTTTGTTGTCCTCTGACACTTTGCCTTTGGGCAGTCGGCGGTTGGTTGGTGTTTGGTTTGGTTTGATTTTACACGATCCAAGGATCTTTAAAGAGCGCATTATTGTGCTGTGATCTGCACACGGACCTCCTTTGATGGGATTAGGTTGATATCGATCTACCTATCTAGATCAGGAGGTGAAGGAGGGGGGTGGCTTTCAATAATTCGAGAATTTGTGTCAACCTGTCGAAGACAAACTGACGACCTTTTGGTTGAGAGGCCGACACCTTGCTTTTGGACCATCTGTTTGGCGGGGGGTGCTATTGGAGAACTTCTTCATTACGGTTACCCATACGTTACACAATGCTTTCTATCAATCATTATCTAGGCGGTTGGTGGGGCCTGCTTATTTCCTCCTCTTTCATCCTGTTTCCTCTTCATTGAAATTCACCCTGAGCACGTTTTATGATGTACGGTTATATTTCAATGAAACAAGTCATCTTACCGGTTCCCCCTTCATTATTCCCGAGATTAATACATAACTACATACTGTTGGCGGGGTTGCTTCATCTTTCTGTTTCCTCTTAATTCGTCCTGAGATCATCGCACACGGTGGACTGTAAACTACAATCACTGCATATCATAGCCGATGGACTAATGCTGCCTGGTGTCTTGTTAATGAGAGTTTGGTTTGTTGGAGGAGGAAGAAACTGGGCGGTTAGCGCGGCTGCAGATAGGGCCCATTTCTTTCGCTTCACTCTTTCATTTAGCATCGAATCTTCCATCTTGCTGTTTCCTCTTCATTCACACTCATATCACCGCATAATTATGGTGGGCGTGTTAAATTTCAGTGAAACATAGAAGTCATTTTCATTCAGGTTGGTTTTACCACCACCTGTTGTTGTTGACGGGTTGTTGAAACTAGCAAGCTTTCCAAACACCAAATTGCTGATCAAGTTGATTTTGTGTGCACTTTCAACAATCTAGACTACAGGCACACTTGGACAACAAGGTAACAAAGATCAGTGTTACCGCACCACAGACTTTGTCCACGGTGGCAGTCTTTTGAGTGTTGTAATGCAATTCGCTTACGCCACTCACTCTCGGCGTGTATTTTAGTAATCTCTGGTGTTGGGTGTGTGTGTGTGTTTGGCGGTGTGCGTATGCGTTGGTTTCGTGATGGACGGATGGATGGGGGAGGGGTTTTGTGTACTGACCAGCATGGTAGTCTGTTTGATTAGGTCCGGTGAAGGTGAAAGTGAAAGCATGGTCGACATGTCCGTCCAATCTTCCCCCTGCTGACTGACTGAACTGGTCAGCAGCCGCAAGGCCGCCGCTTTCGCTCACAACTTTACTACTACGTCTACTGCTACGGCTAGTGGCTACGTGCATTACCAATGGAGTGCCGATTTAGTGCGCTGATTACAACAATCAGCCCTTCTCCACGGTGCTGTGTGTGTGTGTGTGTGTGTGTGTGTGTGTGTAAGTGTGTAAGACTTGTGAGCTTGGCGTGCCTTTTTGGCGTGCCTGATCGAAGTCAAGGTCTTCATTCTAGCCTAGCTCGTCCAGACAACTGGTCAGTCTGTCAGTGTTGTGTTCAAGTTGTTTCATATTATACACAATCTCTTTAAATATCAATCTAATCGTGGATATGATATATTACATTAAGAGAGAATCTAAATCTAGGCTTAATCGATGCACGCGTCTTTTTCTTCGATTGGATTGTAGCTGGTGGTAGTTGCCATAGTGGTGGTGTTCTCACCATTCACAGTCACAGGTTTGTGTTTTGTAGAAGGCCTCTCAATATAATTCTTGAACGGATTACACACAACCACATGTATACATTGGATATATCTTAATCAAACACATCATAGAGAGGGAGAGACGCAAACAATTCGTTTTGTTTTTGTTCATGTTTGGGCTCATTCAAGGAGCAAGGAGCTAATTGTGGAATCGAAGTTTGTTCTTAAGCCCCCTTCAATATGCCTAGATCTCGGTCTAGCAATAAAGTCATTTAGAATGATTCACTTTTATAATATCGGTATAGCATCCAAATCCGTATTAAACGTTTTACGATTTGTTGTAATTTAGAGCGTATATATGCAAATGCTATTGTGCATGACTTTGCGTGTGTTGAGAAGGCGTCATGTTGCCATTCAATCTTACACACACTTGGGGGTAGTTAGTGGGTGCTCTTGGTGGGTCCTACGTCTTCCTTTTCCTTCTTGCACTTAGTCCTAGTCCTTTCCTTTCACTCTTTCTTTAACTTTCTTATATCTTTTATCTCTGTTTCATCTAAATTTGGGGGCAGTCGGCGGGTGCTACTGGTAGGTCATACTTATAGCCCATCACCCTTTTTTACTATAATCTCTATAATGTCTTGCTGCAGTTCACCACGTATGTTGTGGGCGGTGTAAATTTCAGGGAAATCAAACATCTGCATTCACCTTGATATCAATTACCACACACACTACGATCTAAAATTCAATGAATCAAACGTAGCACGTGTTTAACCGAATTAATTGTTTATTAATAGATTTGTTTGCCGATGACCCAGTTCTGAGTTGCCTGCGTATCATTGGCGTAGACATCTACATAACAACAATACATCAATAACGTGTAAGTGCTGTGAGCTATTGACAACCACAACAAGGGAATGGCATGGGGCGTATTTGGACAGAATCCTCCTCCTACCCTCAACGAACAGTTTATTCCATCTTTATCAAAATTAGTCTATTTGTCCCCCTAGTCGAAGAATGTTCCTTATAAATTCCAGTCTCCATTTTCTGTCTCAACTTGCTGTGTTGTTATCTCTCTCTCTCTCTCTCTCTCTCTCTCTCTCTCTCTCTCTCTCTCTCTCTCTCTCTCTCTCTCTCTCTCTCTCTCTCTCTCTCTCTCTCTCTCTCTCTCTCTCTCTCTCTCTCTCCCTCCCTCCCTCCCCCTCCCTCCCTCCATCCCTCCCTCCCTCCCCCTCTCTCTCTCTCTCTCTCCCTCCCTCCCTCCCTCCCCCCCCCCCTCTCTCTCTCTCTCTCTCTCTCTCTCTCTCTCTCTCTCTCTCTCTCAGTAAAGTTCTAATAAAGCAGTTAAACTCCACAAAAATAAGAAAACAACCAGGATATTCCCAGTGCTCCTATGACCCAGACACCAGCCATGTGTGCCGTTCTTCATCACAACCCCCACCCCCTTCCCCTTTATTTTCTTTTAAAACCCAACTGTTGGAACTGGTACACTTCTCAGCATTCACTGTGTCTTCAATCGCCCCAAAGAATAATTTTAAAAGAGAAAGGAAAAGAAAAAGAGTGTCACGTTGTGTAGGTCATCCGCCACAATAAGAGTTGACCTAGTTTAGTGTTTTTTAACATCTTTCACCCACCTGCCACTGTGATGATAATCTCTCTCTCTCTCTCTCTCTCTCTCTCTCTCTCTCTCTCTCTCTCTCTCTCTCTCTCTCTCTCTCTCTCTCTCTCTCTCTCTCTCTCTCTCTCTCTCTCTCTCTCTCTCTCTCTCTCTCTCTCTCTCTCTCTCTCTCTCTCTCTCTCTCTCTCTCTCTCTCTTTCTTCTCTCTATCTATCTATCTCTCTTTTAGACATGTGTAGTAGAAGTAGTAGTAAATTGGTAATAGTAATACTTCTTTGTTTTGAGTTTGTCGTGTTCTAATTTATTTTGAAACTTCAGACCGGGAGTAACTGGCCAGTCTATGATGGTAGTTGTTGCATTGGGGTTGTGCTTTCTTCACACACTGACTGGTGGACTGCGGTTCGATTCTTGTGTGGATATAATATATATATATATATATATATATATATATATATATATATATATATATATATATATATATATATATATATATATTATTATTTTTGTGGGTGTGCGTGATATAATTCTATTTACTACGGATTTATTCATCTCTCCAACATCCATTTAATTCTAGACGGTTCCTGGAATTAGCGTCAGTAGCCAGCTGCCTGGCTGCCCATAGTGTCAACATGTCGTGTGCAATGTGACGAATAAGCACATGGAATAACTATTGAAGCCTCGTGGGAACAAATATGAGAAAAAATACAAAGGAATAGGGAATAGTCAGATATTTTTTTAAAGTTTCTCATTAGACAGAAACAAACCCGAGACCTCTGAGGTGGTGGTGGTGGTAGGTGCGGTCTACGTGTCTTGTCCAATGCCCCGATCGTCGTGGTTGTGGTGGTGGTGGTAGGTGCGGTCTACGTGTCTTGTCCAATGCCCCGATCGTCGTGGTGGTGGTGGTGGTGGTAGGTGCGGTCTATGTGTCTTGTCCAATACCCCGATCGTCGTGGTGGTGGTGGTGGTGGTAGGTGCGGTCTATGTGTCTTGTCCAATGCCCCGATCGTCGTGGTGGTGGTGGTAGGTGCGGTCTATGTGTCTTGTCCAATACCCCGATCGTGGTGGTGGTGGTGGTGGTGGTGGTAGGTGCGGTCTATGTGTCTTGTCCAATGCCCCGATCGTCATGGTGGTGGTGGTGGTAGGTGCGGTCTATGTGTCTTGTCCAATACCCCGATCGTCGTGGTGGTGGTGGTGGTAGGTGCGGTCTATGTGTCTTGTCCAATACCCCGATCGTCGTGGTGGTGGTGGTGGTAGGTGTGTCTATGTGTCTTGTGGTACCCCGATCGTCGTGGTGGTGGTGGTGGTCTGTGTCTTGTCCAATACCCCGATCGTCGTGGTGGTGGTGGTAGGTGCGGTCTATGTGTCTTGTCCAATACCCCGATCGTCGTGGTGGTGGTGGTAGGTGCGGTCTATGTGTCTTGTCCAATGCCCCGATCGTCGTGGTGGTGGTGGTGGTAGGTGCGGTTTAGGTGCGTCTTGTCCAATACCCCGATCGTGGTGGTGGTGGTAGGTGCGGTCTACGTGTCTTGTCCAATGCCCCGATCGTCGTGGTTGTGG
>JAXRKP010000136.1:385000-387500 GCA_037039925.1 Doris montereyensis | reverse complement strand
TTTCTTAATCCCAGGCCCTCTTTTACCCCTTTCCTTTGGTAGTTGAACCCCAGGCCCCTTCTTTCCTTTCACTCTTTGCCGTATCTTTTATCTTGCTGCTTCCTCACGTTTCTATCCCAGATAACTCGCATTTGGTGGATTACCCTTAATTCCCACCTGCCGATATTTGTGATTTATGTTCTCTCTCTCTCTCTCTCTCTCTCCCTCTCTCTCTCCCTCTCTCTCTATTATTATCTTTATGTGATATGTTCTGCTGGTACATGTGTCTAGGAAATGTACTCTGACCTTCTGTATGAAAAGTTTATAACGTGTTCGTCTGTCACTTTCTCTCTGTGTCTCATTTACATGTCTTTCTCTCTCGTCCTCCTTGTCTTTCTCTCTATATATCTTCTCTCACTCTGTTTGTCTGTCTCTCTCTCTCTCTCTCTCTCTCTCTCTCTCTCTCTCTCTCTCTCTCTCTCTCTCTCTCTCTCTCTCTCTCTCTCTCTCTCTCTCTCTCTCTCAAGGACGCATATCTTGACGTCAGACACCCAGTTTCCGTTTTGGACAACGATCAATATGGCTTGTCTCATGGAGGCCTCTCTACTGTCTGTCAGTCCTCATTGGCTCTGGCTCTCTTCCACATCGACACTTGCCCAAACTTGCACTTATCCCCTGTTTTCCTTCCCGTTAAATCTCACCAGCTTACCCTTTGCCAGATACCCCAGGCCCTCTCTTACGCCTAACCTAAGTCCTCACTCCTTTCTTTTTGAGACAATTAAAAAGGAGGTCCCATTCTTTCACTTATCATCAACACTGTGCACGTTGAATGACAGGTCGTCTCCTTACCTTTCCCTGGCTCTCCTTTTACGTAACAGGACAGTCTTACCCCTTTCCTTTTATGAAACCCCAACCCCTTTCCTTTTACGTAACCCCCAACCCCTTTCCTTTTATGTAACCCCAGGCCCCCTCTTAAAACCCCTCTCTTACCCTTTCCTTTATGTAACCCCCAGCCCCCTCTTACTCTCCTTTTACGTGATCCCAGGCCCTCTCTTACCCCTTTCCTTTTACATAACTCCAGGCCCTCTCTTACCCTTCAATGTCCTCTCTTACCCCTTTCCTTTGAGGTCCTCTCTTGCCCGTTGCTAAATCCAGGCCCTCTCAAATCAAACCCTTCTGTTTGAGGTCCCGATGTACTTTTCTCTCTGTGTTCATTTACATGTATTGAGTGGAGAAGAAATATGCGTTAAGACTTAAAAAGGCTTTTTCAAGAACACAAGGGGTTGACGAAAAAAGAGGAGCTCCTCCCATTGATCGTTGAGAAGCTTGAGTGGAAGTTCCTTTAAAAAAACCAATGGGGGTTGTGGGGCGTTAAGACTTAGAAGTGTGTTTTTCAAGGAACACAAGCGGGTTGACGAAAAAAGTTCCTCCTCCATTGAAGGGGTTGTGGGGCGAACAAGTGAAAGCAGGTCGAGGCATTCTTGATTTCCCCCTGGCCAGAGTGTCGATCTATATTATCGAATACATTATTATAGTCTTTAATGACTAAGAATATGTAGGATTTGAAATATATTTTTTTGCAATTGACACACATTCCCATGGAACGAACGGCTTACTCTTGTCTTCAAATAGAAGCAAGTTATTAAATATGGCATTAGCTCTCTATACGTGTTTTCAATTCGATTTTGTCGTCTTTTTCCGGAAATAGCAGCGTGCTCACGTACTGGGTTACGCGATATGTTTTCAAGTTTCGGTTATACTTATTTAAAATGCAAAGCGTCTTATAATAGCTTTGTACTCTCTCTCTCTCTCTCTCTCTCTCTCTCTCTCTCTCTCTCTCTCTCTCTCTCTCTCTCTCTCTCTCTCTCTCTCTCTCTCTCTCTCTCTCTCTCTCTCTCTCTCTCTCTCTCTCTCTCTCAAATAGCTCTCTCTCTCTCTCTCTCTCTCTCTCCCTCTCTCCCTCAAATCTCTCTCTCTCTCTCTCTCTCTCTCTCTCCCTCCCTCCTCCCTCCCTCCCTCCCTCCCTCCTCTCTCCTCCCTCTCTCTCCCCCTCCCCTCTCCCCGCTCTCTGATGTTTTAATGTTGGTCTTGTTGTCTCCTATGCACGTGAAACCTTGTTTTACCTTGTCGGAGGGCTAACGTATGCAGTGCGTTGTTCGTGCGTAAATGCCTTCCTTCCCATTGGCTGGTGCCGTGACGTATTGGCGCTATCGACCCAATAATTTGCCTCTTTCCTCCACTCCCAACAAAACTTTGAACGATTATTATTATGATTAAAGTTATTATTATTGTTGTAAGAACACATTGAATGTTATGACGTGGTATGCACGTGCGTGCAAAGCGGCTCTCCGTTTAGGAAAGATATTAAACTGCTGACGATGGCGCTTGCAATAATATTATGATTAAATAATGACACGGACGACCGGGAATGGTGGAAAAGGTAAGGTTGATGACGACCGTTGTCGACGTTTTTGTCGAGTGTTTGTGTGTGTGTGTGTGTGTGTGTGTGTGTGTGTGGATG
>JAXRKP010000136.1:340000-382500 GCA_037039925.1 Doris montereyensis | reverse complement strand
GCTATCAATCTTGCGCTTACCTTTCACTTTCATCTTACTGTTTCCTCTCAATTCACCCTGAGATCACCACAAATGGGGAACGGGGTAAATTACACTTGAACAAATACGATCGTGAACTGGGTGAATTTCAATCAATTCTTCAATAGTCCGTAGTTGCTGGCATTGAGTGGGTGGTTGGCGAGGTGATACTGGTAGGTCCGACTTCTTTTACTATGTAATATTATCTTGCTGTTCCTCTTAGTTCACCCAGAGTTCACCGCATATGGTGGGTAGTGTAAATTTTGATTTAAATGGCTGCCATCGATATCGTCACTGACCATGACGTGTTTTCTTTCCTTTCCTACTTTCAGGGCCATTCAGGTGTTTCAGCAGTTGCTCTACGCCGAGCCAGCGTTTAGGAGAGCGTCGGAGGTTCACCTTCGCTTGGCTTTGATGTTCAAAGTTCTCAAGCAGTATGCCAACAGCTTGAAGGTGAGTTATTCATGCTATCAACTTATATGCTTATGATGTGACTGTTCTTACTTCACTTTTTTTGTTTTCTTACTTTTTTCTCACCGTATTATTTTTTCCTCCTTTTTGATGAAAAATTATTTCATTGCTTTCTTCCTATCTTCATCTTTATCCTCCGCCTCCTGCTTCTTATTTATTATTATTATTATTATTATTATTATTATTATTATTATTATTATTATTATTATTATTATTATTATTATTATTAATCTTAATCTTAATCTTAATCTTAATCTTATTCTTCTCATTATTATTCTTTTTTCTTTTTCTATCACTCCTACTTCTCCTTGTTTGCTATGATGATTGAGTACATGGACAAACAGGTCAAGGTCGAGCTTAATGTTTAAACTTACACACATACTCTCTCTCTCATTCTCTCTCTCTCCTCTCTTCTCTCTCTCTCTCTCTCTCTCTCTCTCTCTCTCTCTTCTCTCTCTCTCTCTTCTCTCTCCTCTCTCTCTCTCTCTCTCTCTCTCTCTCTCTCTCTCTCTCTCTCTCTCTCTCTCTCTCTCTCTCTCTCTCTCTCTCTCTCTCTCTCTCTCTCGCTCTCTCTCTCTCTCGCTCTCTCTCTCTCTCTCTCTCTCTCTCTCTCTCTCTCTCTCTCTCTCTCTCTCTCTCTCTCTCTCTCTCTCTCTCTCTCTCTCTCTCTCTCTCTCTCTCTCTCTCTCTCTCTCTCTCTCTCGTTCCATTTCCTAAATGTAGATACCATCTACAATCACCTTTATCCTTTCATAATTGATAGTTGTATATTTCATTGCTTGAATTGATATTTACCGGTATAGAGCAAGACTTGAGATCATTGTTGTAGTGGACATGTAGTTCAACCATTATGGAACTCAAGGAGAAAATAATTGAGAACTGGAAAGATTAGTGGCCGTCCTCATCTTTCTTTCTATATCAGTTCCCATTCTACCTTTCAGTGTATGGGTTCAGATGCCCACCGATGATCTTTCACCAGGAAGCCATGTCCTGTCATTATCTGTTTCCTTCATTGAAAGTTAAATTTCTGTGCTTCAATGCCTCTTTTATATCTTCTCCCCACTTTCTCCGAGGTCTGCCTTTTGGTCTTTTACCTTGGGCTTTAGCACTGTATACTGATTTGGCTATTCTATTGTCATTCATTCTGTTTGCATGCCCGAACCATCTCAATTGATTTATTTCTATCTTAATTTGTTTGATCTCGTATTGTTGTGTTTCTGATTTTTTTTTGAGTTTTCCCTACTACTACTCTTAGACATTTCATTTTCAGCTGCATGTAGTCTACATGTTTCGCTGCCATAGAGGAGAATAGGACAATAAACTGTGTTGTATACTGCCATTTTTGTTTTTCTTGATAATTCTTGTTTACCTGCAAATGCCTTTCCTGGATGGTTATATATTGCACTTGCCTTTTGGATTCTCTGGCTGATTTCTTCTCTTAGTTTTCCTTCTGAGTTAACCATAACTCCTAGGTAATTGTAGCTGTCAACTTGTTCTAAATTCTCCCTGCCCAACTTAAGATTTTGTGTTTTAGCTTCCCTAGTTACTAGTATTGTTTTGATTTTCTTTGCATTTACTTCCATTGCACTTTTATTTAGTTCATTGTTAATAATGTTGATATTCGACTGAAGGTCACTTTCTGATTATCCAAACATAACCAAATCATTGGCAAATGAACATTGATACATTTACTGGTTTGAGCTTACATATACCTACATTCATTTTCTGCAATTTTGAGGATGCCTTTGCAACTGAATCCATAAATGTGATTAACAAAACAGGACTAAGGACACAACCCTATCTTACTCCTATATCTACATCAAATTCTTTTCCGAAAACGTTTCCAGCTACTCTCACTGCACATGTTGGTTTATTGTAAAAACTTGTGATGCCTTCTATTATATTTTGCTCTACATTGTGTTCTTTTAAGGAATGCCATAGTTCGTCCCTCCTCAGTGTCAAATGCCTTTTGTAAGTCTATAAAACACAGGTGCAAGTCAATGTTTCTCTCAAGGAATTTTCTATTATTTGTCTAATTGTAAATATGTGGCCTTTTACACTTTTTTCCTGGTCTAAATCCACTCTGATGTTCTTCAATCTGATCCTCTACTCTTTTCCTTAGTCTCATTTTCAGTATCCTGGCATACACTTTTCAGGTATGCTAAGTAGTGATATCCGCTTATAGTTTGAACATTCCATAGTTGATCCTTTCTTGTTCATTGGTACTACCGTTCCCTTTTTCCAGTCATGTAGCACCTGTTTGGATTTCCATTCTTGTTGGCATATTGCATAGTAATTTGTCTGCCTCTCTCCCTCGGTTTTTAATCATTTCTGAATAAACTTGATCTGCTCCTGGGACTTTTCCTAATTTCACTTTTCCTATAGCTATTTGGATTTCTTCCATTGATATATCTACATCTTCAGCTGTCTCCTCTAGATTACTTGTTACTCTTACTAATTGATCTTTACTCCTTGTTTCACATGCTCTGGAGGGATTATGTAATTGTTGAAAATACTTTCTCCATGTTTCCATGATTTCGCTATCTTCTTTCATTATTTCTCTTTTGGCATTCTTAATTTGTCGTATTGGGCATGCTTTGGCCTTTCTCGTGCTCTTCATTGCTCCCCAGAACAGCTTTCGATTTCCTTGATAGATTTCTTGAAGTCTTTGTCCAAACTCTTCCTATTATTCCTGTTTTGCTTTCCTCACTTCCACTTTGGCGATATTTCTTTTATTCACGTAATCTATTCGGTATCTTTGTTTGCAAGCATTTATTCCAGGTATTCTTCTTTTCTTTGATCTTAGTCTCCTTTAATTTGTTTCCTACCACAGACCTCTTCAGTACAACTGAGGAGTGTTTCTTTATACATTTGCGACTTTTCTTCTATTGAGCTATCATTCAGATCCATCTGCCTTTCACTGATAAATATTTTTGTCCTAGATTGGTATACCTGTTTTACATCTGGCTTATTTATTTCCTCTATTTTGAGTTTAGTAGCTTTCTTCTCTTTCCTTTTCTTTTGTTTTCTTCAGACAGTAATCTCATTCTGGCAATCACTTGGTGATGATCACTAAATATTTCTATTCCTCTGTTTACTTTTGCATCCAATGCACTGTAAAAAGGAGATGCTAACTATCATTAACTTTTTCACATCTGTCTTCATTTACTCTCGTATATTTGTGGATTCCTTTATGAGGGGGGAAAAAGGTGTTTGCTATTTTCATGTTATTCTTTAGGCAAAAATCTATTAGTCTCTCTCCATTTGGAGAAGTTGTTGTCTCTCCTTCTTTACCTATTACTCGTCATGATGTTTTTATATTGTTGCCTTCTCTAGCGTTGAAATCTCCTAAAACTATTAGTTCCTGTTTGTGTTTAAGATTCTCTGCAGTTATTTGTAAATCGCTTTCGAAGATATATTTTCTTCTTTAGTGGCGTCTTCGTTTGGTCAAAAGCTATTAATAATTTAATTTCTCTTCCCTTTAGTTTAATACTTACCTCTAATAGCCGTGGGCGTATAAAAACTTTCTAGTTGCTTTTCGTGCCTTTTTTGCACTGGGATGCCTACTTCTGCTCTAGCTCTATCTGTGACATCTACTCCTGAAAAGATTAAAATATTATTTGGTCCTACATTTTGTATTTCTTATCCTTTTTCTTTGTTTCTGTAATAGCCAAAATGTCTACTTTGTATATGTCCATTTCTTCACTGATTCTAACGCTTTTCCATTTATTGCCCTAACATTCCATGTTCCAAAAATAACAGTCTGTGTTCGTTTCTATGTTCACCGTTGAAAGGTCAAGCCGGGTATATCTCATTTATTTATCTGAATCAGTTTGGTTTTGGATAAGCAGAGGATTATCTCACTGTACCCTAGGTAGATGGTGGGACTGCCACCTTGAGGCCCCCTACTAGGCCTCGTTATTTTCTGCCAGGGTTAACTCCTTAGCCTTTGGTCATTCAAGACCAGCCTGCAAGGCAGCAGGTTGTTTTCTGTCAGGCTTATCTGCTTTAGCCTTTGGTCAGCCAAGACCGGCCTGCAAGGCAGCAGGTTGTTTTCTTTTCAGTGTTAACTCCCCTTAGCCTTTGGTCAGCCAAGTCCTGCCTGCAAGGCAGCAGGAGACTTGTGGAGGGCGGGACCCTCTACTCCCGTACAGGTTCTTACCTGTCCACTGCTCGGGCCGTCATCATCAAAAATATCAAATTTGGAAATGCACCATTATTGCTCTATTCCAGCGACGTTTTTGTTAGATTTTGTTTTGTAGTTTTTTTTTATTTCAGGGAAAGGGGTTGTTGTTCTCTTTTGATTTTGAGATGTGGGTTTTGTTTCTTGTTCTTTATTTTCGGGGGCTAAAAAACACATATATATTATTTACCATCCCCAGCACTTTAAATTGACGCTTGCCGATTCTAATCCCTGTATTTGCTCGGAACCAGAGAGTAAGTTCTCTATGAGTTTTGATTTCGTTCTTCTGTTCGTTTCTGTCTGCCTGTTTGTCTGTGTCTGCCAGTCTGTTTGTAGGTCTGTCCGTGGCGGGTGGTTGGCGGGCGCTGCTGGTAGCTCTACTTCTTTCTTTTTACTCTTTCACTTGTCTTTTATCTTGCTGTTTCTCTTGATTCACCCTGATATGACCACAATCGTGTACAGTGTAAAATTTAATGAAACAAAGTTTGTTTTAATGTTTCTGTCTGTCTGGTGGGCGGTAGGCGGGCCCTACTGGTAGGTCCTATTTCTTTCCTTTCACTCTTTTACTTGTCCTTTTATCTTTCTGTGTCCTCTTAATTTTTCCTGAAATCACCGTAAATGTTGGACAGGATAAATTCCAATCAAACAAACTGTCTGTCTGTCTGTCTGTCTGTCTGTCTCTTTCTCTCTCTCTCTCTCTCTCTCTCTCTCTCTCTCTCTCTCTCTCTCTCTCTCTCTCTCTCTCTCTCTCTCTCTCTCTCTCTCTCTCTCTCCCTCTCTCTCCTCTCTCCCTCTCTCTCTGTGTTGCTTTCTCTCTCATGTACACACACGTATTCACACACACACACACACACTTTTGTTTCTGGAAATGTGTTGGTCGATTATGGGCCGTTTCTGATATGACCTTTCTTTCTATTGTTTCACCCTTGTACGTTTATCAATCAGTAGGCTGACTGAGGATGATACCGGTAGGTTCTACTTCTGTCATCTAGCTGTTTCATCCTTATTCGCCATGAAATCACACGCAATAACAATAATAAGGTGGATGCGGTAAATTTCAATCAATCAAAAAAATCACATTATAGTGGACAGCATAAACCTCGTCGAAACAAAGTAGCCTCTGTTTGACGTGTTGCAACCCCCAACCCTCTCCCCCCCTCCCCCGTGCCTAACTTACGCTGAGATCACCGTCATTATATGCATGGTGGACAGGATATATTAAAGTGAAAGCGACACAAACAAGACTGGCTCTGTTGTTGATGTTTCGTGGTTGACGGCGATGTTTGTGTGTGTTTGTGTGTGTGTGTGTGTGTGTGTGTGTTGTTGTTGTTGTTGTTGTTACTGTCGTTGTGTTGTTGCTGTAGTCGCAGTGAAACGATCGATGTTTGCTTTTGTTTTTCCACTGGAGAAACTCAGGACGGAGACACCCACAGATACACACACTCACTCTCTCTCTCTCTCTCTCTCTCTCTCTCTCTCTCTCTCTCTCTCTCTCTCTCTCTCTCTCTCTCTCTCTCTCTCTCTCTCTCTCTCTCTCTCTCTCTCTCTCTCTCTCTCTCTCTCTCTCTCTCTCTCTCTCTCTCTCTCTCTCTCTCTCTCTCTTCTCTCTCTCTGTCCTCCCTTTCTTGTGTTTTTATCTTTTCTTTTGTATTAATTTTCGAGTTCTCACCTTTGTCTTTATGTCCGAGTGTGGCATTACAGTAATGATGGTCATGCCATCATAAGACTCTGTTTTTGATTTGCCTTCTATTGGCTTGACACTGCCCAATTAGTGTCACGTGATATCAAGGTCAGACGTAATGAAATGTCGTCAGTTTCAGCTGTTTGCCATGGCTATCGATCGTCTGCTCTGCTCGGCAGAGTTGCTACTCCTCCCCCAATTCCGTTTTCTCTCGGAAAGATTTTGGATGATTACTGTTGTTGCTCTGTTATATCTTGTTGTCTGACATTGTCCTGACCGATGTTTTTATGAAGTTGTATTATTATTGTCATTGTTCTCAATATTATTATTATCATTGTTATTATTATTGTTATTTTATATTATTATTATTGTTATTAGTATTGGTACTAGTAGTATTAATAAATTGGTATTAGTATAAGCATTATTTTATTATTATCTGCATTATTTGGTTGTCTTTGTAGCACACGTACACCTCGTTTGTCTGGGTCCGTCCGTGACAGTTTCCTTTCTCTTGCTGTCTGTCTGGCTGTCTCTGTCTGTCTCTCTGTCTCTCTGTCTGTCTCTCTGTCTGTCTGTCTGTCTCTCTCTCTCTCTCTCTCTCTCTCTCTCTCTCTCTCTCTCTCTCTCTCTCTCTCTCTCTCTCTCTCTCTCTCTCTCTCTCTCTCTCTCTCTCTCTCTCTCTCTCTCTCTCTCTCTCTCTCTCATATCATTTCATTTCATCATAGTATAAAGTTTTGCTTTTCTAATTGAGCTCTGGTGTTTGACAGACACTCGTGTTCGCCTTTCTCTTCCTCCTGTAATCGTTTGGCAGGATTGCTGGTAGGTACTACCTTTTTTCCTTAATACTCCTTTTTAACTTATTTTTCATCTTGCTGCTTCCTTTTTGATTCACCATGAGATCAATTTCGATGATACGACAAGTCAATGACTTTTTGATTAATTATTTCTATTCACCTTAACCGGTCTTGGCTTTCTTTTTTCCACAGTCAAGCTTCACATTGCTCACCTGTATGAGGTGCAGGTAAGAAATGTGTTGTTTTTTTTTTGTTATGTTTTAGATGCAGACGTTAAGGAGATGGAAATGGAGAGAGACAGACACACGGTTAAACTGGCGCAGACAGACAGACACAGATAGACAGGCAAACATACAGTTCGCATGAGAGGAAGACTGAAGATGGACATCATAAGAGACAGACAGACAGTTAGTACGAGAGGGAGATAGACAGCATGACAGACACATACACTTAGCATGAGGGGCAGATCAAAAAAACATAACAGACAGACAGATAGCATGAGGGGATATAGACATTATGACAGGCAGACAGACAGTAGGCACAAGGGGAAGATAGACAGCGTAACAGACATATAGACAGTTGGCATGAGGGGAGACAGACAGATAGACAGCATGAGAGACAGACAGACAATTAGCATGAGGGGAAGATGGACAGCATGACAGACAGGCAGACAGACAAGGGGAAGACAAAGATAAACAGCACGAAAGACAAGTCAGCAGACAGACAAACAAAGTGAAGGAAAGCCAAGGGAGATAACTTGAGATGGAGACACATAAAATACATGCATTATACAGGGTTCCCCACTTGGAAAACTGGAAAAGTCTTGGAATTTGGTAGGAAGAAATTGAGACTTGGAAAAGTCTTGGCAAAGCCTTGAAATTTTTATAAAATTTGGCAATCATATTTTTTCCACCTCAAAACTGGCCGAGATTTCACGCACAGGGCACAACTGGTGTGGCCATTTAGTGTTGCTGTTCTGTCTATTCGTTCGTTTTCAAATTGTCTCTGAACAACTGGGCTTTCATTTGTCGTCAGACCTGTCATTCTTTACTATTCAATCGTAATGTCGTTTTAACATTGTGTCTCATTTACGATTAATTCTACTTTGATGCGCTTTCACCCGATTTCACATCGCTCGTTAAGGCCAGAAATGTTTGGAAAATTTGATGTTTGCATGCAAAAATCTCGGAAAACTCGTGGAATTTTTTCTTCTGAAAATGAGTGGAAACCCTGATTATAGTTACTATGGTTGACGCATGTCAATGCATCACGTTTTGGTCATGGTTTTAAATTATTTGTTATTCTTTCATCCCCATGTCAATCTAACAGGGCAAGTACAAACAAGGAAGGAGGCCTATGAACAGCTAACGAAACAGGACAACTTACCCCCTACTATCCAGGCAGCAGCTCTTAGGCAATTAGGTAAGAAGATCACTGCTGTCTAGAGTAGTCACTGTGCTTCTCTCAACAAACCCCTTGTTGTTTTTGGGCCCTATGCGCTTTAAACAAGGCTATATCAGAAGGTCACCCCCTCCTCCTTTTTAAAATGGCCTGCTTCAAAAAGTGCATTTAAAATGATTTAAAGTCTGCCAATCTGATCGCAATTCTGTCTGTCTGTCTGTCTGTCTGTCTGTCTGTCTGTCTCTCTCTCTCTCTCTCTCTCTCTCTCTCTCTCTCTCTCTCTCTCTCTCTCTCTCTCTCTCCTCTCTCTCTCTCTCTCTCTCTCTCTCTCCAATGAAACCCTGACACTACCATGCCCCCACCCCCCTTTTTTTTGAGAACCTCTGTTCTAGTATGTTTATATGTGGCAGAAGGAAGACTTCTCTTCATCCTTGTCACGCCATTGTGGACAGTTTGCGGGCTCTACCGGTAGATTTTACTTCTTTACTTTCCCTCTGCGGGCGGTTGGCGGGCGCTTCTGGTAGGTTCTATTTATTCTTTCACTTATCTGTTATTTTGCTGTTTCCTCTTAATTCACCCTGATATCAACGGGCGGGGTAAATTTCAATGAAGAAAGCTTTTCCTCTTTCACTTATTTATCTTTTTTTATTTTTGTCTAATGCTGTTTCCCTTTAAAGTTCACACCAAGACCACCCGTATATATAATTGATGGGTAGATTTCAATCATTCGATCACATTTCGTCTCTATCAATCGTTTCTTTTGGATTGTTTTGATTTTAGTTGGGGGTTGTTTTGTTTTTGCATTTCGAGAAAAAAAGATGATTTTTTTTATCTTGAAATTTTATGTTGTTTTTTTTTTTTTTTTTTTGGGGGGGGTATTGGAATATATGTGTTTGTGTCAATAATGAACAGGTATTTTGGGACTGGGTTTATTAGTTGTATTAATGTTTTGTTTGCTGGTCTAGTGGGGAAATTGAGTGTAGTCTTTCTCTAAAAACGCAGCCTCGGACCCAAACATTTCTAGGATTCGAACCAAGGACTTCATGATCTTTAGTCCTGCAATCTTATTAGATTTAACCACTAGCTTCACCCCCCCACACACACAATGACAATATCGTTCTATGGGATGTAAAGCTAGTGACAGTTTTACTCATCGACCTCCGCCAAGCCCATTCCATTGACCCATTTGCCTACATACACGTGGTGTGTGAGTGTGTGTGCTACGAGATGTTTGTGTGGCGCAGTGCAGTGTGTGGTCTATATTAAACCAACCAACAAACACGCTTGATTTGATAACCTGACCTATTTACTTCATGCTTGGTTCACACGCCCACTCTCCCCGATTAGAGTTGCTCTTATTGTCGTCTTTGGGTTATTGTGGGGTGTTTTAGGTCAGCGTAATATGTACTTTCGTTGAATTGCATTGGGTTGTTTTTTTTTTAGGTCAGTATAAGACCATAATGTCCCAAGGACGCGCGTGCACACATAACATTTTTATACTATTTATATTATTATGTTTATATACAATACACACATCTGCACAAACATACACGTACCTGGAAACACCCACATACCTACATCTTGATACACACGAGAGTTTGTGATCTTTGTATTCATATTATAGACTTCTGTTTGTCCTTGGCCTTAACAGGCAGTGATGTTGGCACATAACCATTGATTTCTAGAAAGTCGGTCATTACGAACTGTGCCCCCCATCTCGCTATCTCGCCCTTCCCCCCCCCCTCTCTCTCCTCTCTCTCTCTCTCTCTCTCTCTCTCCCTCCCTCCTCTCTCTCCCTCCCCTCCCTCTCTCTCTCTCTCTCTCTCTCTCTCTCTCTCTCTCTCTCCCTCCCTCTCTCTCTCCCTCCCTCTCTCCCTCTCCCTCTCTCTCTCCCTCCCTCTCTCTCTCCCTCCCTCTCCCTCTCTCTCTCCTCTCTCTCTCTCTCTCTCTCTCTCTCTCTCGCTCTCCCGAGGATGCAGATGTATGTATGTGTGTGCGCGTATTTGCGTCTTGTGTGTGTGTGTGTTAGTAGAGGATTGATATCAGTATCGTGAAGAGAAAAAACCAAGCGTGGATAGCGTGGACCTGTGATATTTCGACGTTGGCGTTTAAAGTTAAATGACATAGCCTCTTATTTTATCCCTGCTTACGCAAAAAAGATGTATCGTTTAGTGATAGCAGAAGGGAGTGGCTGGTGACGATATATGACAGGTCCTCTTTTTTTAAATTTTTTATTTATTCTTTCACTTTTTAAAAATCTTACTCTAGCCTTTTAATTCACCCTGAGATCACCGCATTTGGTGGACAGGGTAAATATCAATAACCAGGCAAACAAACAATCCGCTTTATTTCCTACAGCTGTTTCTACTTTAGTGTGTGGGTAGGTAGGTTCAACATCTTTCTTTTCAGTCTTCCGTCTATCTTTTACCTTGCTGTGTCCTCTTAATAAAATTCATCATGAGATCACCGCATATTGTGGGCTATAATAAATTTCAATCATACATCTCTACTTCATTCCTTTCATGACTTCATTATATATTATACGCAGTTCATCTTGCGATTTCTTTTAAGTCACCCCGATATCTGCTTCCTCTTAATCAGCTTTGAAATCACCGCATAGTGATGGATCGGGTGGTTACATCTCAATAAAACGACAAGGGAATCGAACTCGCGGGACGGACGGACGGACGGCCAATTTAAAAGTTGAATCGTTTGGACAACAACAAATTCTATATTTTATACATGTCGTGTATAGCTCTGATTTGTTTGATTTGATTTACCCACATCCACAACTAAGGTGATCTCGGGGTTTTCGGTAGGATTTTTAATTTTCCCCCGGTCTGCCCTGTGAACAGCCAAGGGATCTTTAACGTGCACAGAGCGTTGTCATCTGCACACTGGACCTCCTTTCTATCGTCCGTCTCCGATGGGACTAGGTGTCGGTCCACCTACCTGGACCAGGGGGGGTAGATTTTGCTCGAAAAAACACGAGACAATTTTTCAACCGTTGGCGGGGCTCAAATTCGAACCCACTACCTCTTGGTTGAGAGGCCGACGCCTTTCCTCCGGACTACCGTGTTCCTTCGTGTATAGCGACGGCCATGCTGCTACGGTGCCGTGTTGGGTTATATGGGTTCGAGTCTAGTGCCTTCCTTCCCCTTACCCCACCCGGTGTCCCTGGAAGACCATGCTAAGCATAGTTTTCGCCCTCTCCAACCTAGTATGGCCTAGTGCGAATTGATATCAGTGACCACGAGCGAGAGTAAAATGCACAGCAGACACAATATTCATTTTAAGACGATAGAAATGGAGATTACGTCCGATCATTCCAATCCACTGGCCAAGGTTTCTTTGTTTGTTTCTTTTCATTGAAGTAACCCCGTGCACCATGGAGTTGATCTCCAGTTGGCCAAAGTGTGGAGAGCTTCGTCCTGCACGTCTAGTCTGTTCTTTCTTTGCTTTCTGCTTGTTGGGTTTTCCCCTTTACTTTTGAGGCGAGGGTTGTTTGTTGTTTTTGTTTTTGTTTTGTTGGGTTGTTGTTTGGGATGGGGTTGTTTTGTTGTTTGTTTGTTGGGGGTTTTTTTTGTTTGGGAGGGGAGGGGGTGTTTGTTAATTGGGTTGTTTTTTGTAAGACAATTACTTACCCCTTCACTCCTCACCTGGCCTCACCAACTTTCCTTCAAATTAGAAATAAGCCTATTAAAAATCTTATGGTAAATTATTATTTTTAGATTTTCAAAAATACTTGACTTAGAAGTTGCGTTTCTCTGTATCCGCATTAGACAGTGTTTAGATCTAGCTCTTGTAAGATGAATGTGCATTCTAATAAATTCAGCGGCATCTAAATGGTTCTTAGGACTAGACAGTCGTCTAAAATGGGTTTTTTCCCAAGAATCACTGCTTACTGTCGGCGACTCGGTGCTCCAGAGCCAACCTGTCGGCCTCTCAGCCAAAGGTCTTGGGATTTGTTTGTACCCTATAGGTTAAATAGTTATTCTCGAGATTTTCCCGAGTAAAACCCACCCCTTTGATCCAGATGGTGGAAACAACACCTAGTCCCACCAGAGACGGGCGTTAAACAGGAGGTCCTATGTGCAGATAACAGGCTGTGTGCGTTAAACATCCCTTGGCTGCACACGGGACCTCCTTTTTATCGTCCGTCTCCGATGGGACTCGGTGTCCATCCGCCTACCTACCCGAACCAGGGGGTAGATTTTGCTCGAAAAAAAATCAGATAATTTTACAACCTTTGGCGGGGTTCGTACCCCACTACCTTTTGGTTGAGAGGCCGACACCTTGCCTCTGGACTACCGAGTATGTGCCATCATGGGGTTGTGGACGCATTAATTTGTAGGTGTGACGATATTACCAATGCGCTGTCGCCCACCTCTCAGTCCAAACGAGATAAATATCAGTTAATGGAAGCCAGCGCATTCATCGAAATTGTAGACAACAAATGAGATAATATTTTGTCTTCTCTTTACAATCGTTTTCTTTTTAATGATAAAATGATCTGCTTTTCTTTACAATTGTAGTGAGCTGGCATTATTGCGTCGCAGGTCATGATAACAAACGGTAGCGTAAATGGCATCTGCTTAGCTTGCCCACCCATCAGTTCACCCACCCACCCACACTCACAATAATAGTAACACCCACCTCACATGAAGAATGAAACGATCTTTTATGACCAATAACAAGTGTGAAAAGAAGGCCCTGTCTGCCGCTTTGTGCGTCTTTCTCTGTTGCTTTTTGATGACGTTGTCGTCGCTGTTGATGGCAGTTGTTGTTGTCGTAGTTGTTTTTGTTGTAGTTTTGTTGTTGTTTTTGACTGGGAGTTAGTTTGTGTGTGAATGTTTTTCGGTTGTTTGTTTCGTTTTTATTTTAAGTTTCTGTTTTTGTATTTTTGTGGGTTTTTATTATTTTGTTTTTGTTTTTGTATTTTTGGGGGGAGGGGGTAAATTTCGATGGAACACACAAATTCGTGTACCCTTCAGCGGTTAACTTTTTTAGCACTTCTTCAGTCCCATGATATGGGTTTAAATAATATCGGTAGTCAACTCACCTTCAAACCCCCTCCCCATTCCTATCCTCCTCATCCCCCCCCCTCCTCATTCCCCCCACCCCACCCCCATCCCCAAATGTCACCTACCTTTCCGCAGCCGCCTGTCAATCTCTCTCCCCCCCCCAATTGTATATAATCTAGATCCAGTCCATGCCCTCATTCGGGTCTTCTTGACCTGTCGCCAAGGCAAGGCAGACGAAAAAGGCCAAGGTTCAATAGGCCGCCGGTGACGTCACGGTGGAGGACAACTCTACTCACTGGCTTCGCGGAAGGGGGCCTTCGAAGCGGCGTCTGTGACGCAAGCCGCCATCGACGTGCATTATTATTATTGTGTTATAGTCACATCTCTTCCTCTTCCCTGTGTCTCTTATGGACTGTTGTTATGTAAGTGTGTACCCTTTCAATACGTACAGTTGGCGGAGGTGCTGATTGGTAGGTCTTACTTCTGTCCTTTAACTCTGTCTATGTTTTCAACTTGCTGTTTCCTTTTGTGGGCGGAGGCGAGTTAAACCAAGCTTTCGCCGTAGGCAAATTATAAGGCTAGTGATATCATGGCAGTGTCTTATCGCATAAATATTAAATGTGGTGATGACTTTTTTTGGCTGGTCTTTGTCTATGTCGCACTCAACAGCCTGACTTTCGGTGAAGGTGGTGACGACCGACATGGTTTTCCCGGTAAAGGTGGGACATTTCCGCGAACCGACTTTACTGTTGACGCCACTGTAGTTTTTTTCTTTTTATAAGTTTTACATATCTCGTACGTGCTTTCGTTTTTCTCGTCCTCATTTTCTCTCTCTCTCTCTCTCTCTCTCTCTCTCTCTCTCTCTCTCTCTCTCTCTCTCTCTCTCTCTCTCTCTCTCTCTCTCTCTCTCTCTCTCTCTCTCTCTCTCTCTCTCTCTCTCTCTCTCTCTCTCTCTCTCTCTCTCTCTCTCTCTCTCTCTCTCTCTCTCTCTCTCTCTCTCTCTCTCTCTCTCTCTCTCTCTCTCTCTCTCTCTCTCTCTCTCTCTCTCTCTCTCTCTCTCTCTCTCTCTCTCTCTCTCTCTCTCTCTCTCTCTCTCTCTCTCTCTCTCTCTCTCTCTCTCTCTCTCTCTCTCTCTCTCTCTCTCTCTCTCTCTCTCTCTCTCTCTCTCTCTCTCTCTCTCTCTCTCTCTCTCTCAATAGTTTTTAGTACATGGTTTGTTTGCATTCCCTTAGAATGTTTATTTTCCTTTAATAATACAGGTACCATATTATTATGATTCACACTCGCTTTATCATCAATTTATTTTTATTTATTTATGCAATAAGTAGCATCTTCCTGCGTATTTATTGGGGTTTTTATTTATTGTTTCACTCTCCTTAATTTATTCATTTATTTGTGGGTGGGGGGGGGGGGGGGGGTTGCAATAATCTAAACCACAATTAGTGGGCCAGAACAAACCCGTGCCGTTTGGGGTATAACCGTTCGTCAGACAACAAACGAGGAATATCGAAACTCGGTGGAGTTGTCACTTATCATTGTCGTTTTATCACTTTTGACTTTATTCGCATATCTATTGATTTGATTTACTGACTTTTTGATTTGATTGATTTATCGATTGATCGATTTCTAATTGCACTATGCCTGTTTCTTCTGTTCCTCACAGGGTGGTTGTACTACACAGTCAGCCAACTGGCGGACAAAGTGACCCGTGAGTCGTTGGCCATACAACACCTGAAGGCCTCGGTGGATATCGACTCTTCCAATGGACAAGCCTGGTACCTGCTAGGAAGGTCAGTCTCCGCTCACTTGTCTATCTGGATGTCTGTCTGTGTGCCTGTCTGTCTCTGTCTGTCTGTCCGTCTCTCCCTCCCTCCCACCTCTCTCTCTCTCTCTCTCTCTCTCTCTCTCTCTCTCTCTCTCTCTCTCTCTCTCTCTCTCTCTCTCTCTCTCTCTCTCTCTCTCTCTCTCTCTCTCTCTCTCTCTCTCTCTCTCTCTCTTTCTTTCTTTCTTTCTCTGTATTAGGCTGACTGATTGTCTTTGTCTCTATCCGCTTCTTTTCTCTTTGTAGTCTTTATCTTGTCAATCACTCTCTATGTTTTGTCTCTTCGTTCATGTGCGGTTGGCGGGTGTTACTGGTTGGTCCTACTTTTTCCTTTCACTCCTTCACTTCCTTTTCATCTTAATTCACCCTCAAATCACTGCAATGGTGGACAAGGCAAAGTTCAATTAAACAAGTCTTTATCCCCTTTTTGCTGTGTCCCTGAGACCACAACATAAATGGTGAACACCATGGAACAAAAAATTATTTGAAATCATCACCATCGGATCTTTTGTAGTAGGCACTAGACACACACACACACACACACACACACACACACACACACACACACACACACATACACACACACTCAATTTGGGAGCAAAACGTGTGTCAGACTAGCGTCCTGTACAGGAGGTGATTATTATCACCTGTTCCGCTTCACGCTGTTGAAACAGTTATATAGGCCGTAACGCCCTTTAAGGCACCTTGCCTTACTTTACACCACACGCACGTGCACGCGTGTGCAAGTGCGCGCGCGGATGGTTGGCAGGTGGTGCTCGTAGATCCTACATCTTTCCTCACCTTCACGTATATTTCCTTTATTCATTCACCCTGAGATCACCGCTATGGTGGACAGGGTAAATTGCAAAAAATCAAATGGGCGCGTGCGCATGCACGCACAAGATAAACATATCCTCAAATTGAACCGATGATCGTGTCACTAGACCTCTGTCATCATTCTGCCATCAAATCATGTTCATCACTTAATGACCTTTGGCATGAAAACGTGGGCTGTTGGCGGGCGTTACTGTTCGGGCTTCCTTCTTTCCTATTATTATATATCTACTTCCCGTGTCTTCCGTCTTGATGGTTCCTCTTAATTTACTTGAGATCACCGTATATTATGGTTGGGTTTGAGAATTCCAAATACCATGGGGAAATCCCACTAAGTTTTTTTCTCTGATTATGATGGCCCTGCGTGGACAACACGGGTGACTCCTGTTACATCGAGCGTGGGGACTCGGTAGTCCAGACGCAAGGTGTCAGCCCCTCAAACAAAAGATAGTGGGTTCGAGCATAGCCAACGAGTGACATTTTTTTTCGAGTTTTTATTACAGTCCTTTCCCTAAGGAAACTGAAATGCCAGGCGCCACATATTTTCTTTCTTTTTTTTATATTGTGGCCTTGCTGTCAATGCCCTTTGCTGTACCTTATTAACCGCTATATAATGTCATGTTGTAATAGTATCGTGTCTCCAATACAAGAAGGTCAAGTATCCTGGAGGTAGTGTTTATCTGAGATGTCTGAAGACTTTCATGCCAGTGTTATGCGGACTGTTGTCAGCCTTTTGCTAATTCATTTAGTCAGAGTGATGGGGAACCCCATTGGCCTTTACAGTTAGACTAATGGGAATTACTGAGAAAGAAAAAGAAACCCACATAAATCGTCAAAACAAAAGAAAAGTTTGGTTGGTATATTTTTCAACTTCAGAAGGAAGAAGGGTGGTTTGTTTACAGGAAAGTCAAGTAAGTGTTGAACTAAGGGAACCAAGAGTGGAGTCCTTTCTCCTTCTTCTTCTTCCCTGATTTTGGAGGACTGATACAGAGTTATACAGAGTCATATCGTTTGTACTAACAAACAGTCTCTTAAATGTGTCAATATTCGTAGATTCGATGGTATCCAGAGTGAGAGAGTTCCATGGTATCCAGAGTGAGAGAGTTCCATGGTATCCAGAGTGAGAGAGTTCCATGGTATCCAGAGTGAGAGTTTCATGGTATCCAGAGTGAGAGAGTTCCATGGTATCCAGAGTGAGAGAGTTCCATGGTATTCAGAGGGAGAGAGTTCCATGGTATCCAGAGTGAGTGAGTTCCATGGTTCCAGGGAGAGAGTTCCATGGTATTCAGAGGGAGAGAGTTCCATGGTATCCAGAGTGAGTGAGTTCCATGGTATCCAGAGTGAGAGAGTTCCATGGTATCCAGAGTGATGGTATTCAGAGTGAGAGAGTTCCATGGTATCCAGAGTGATAGAGTTCCATGGTATCCAGAGTGAGAGAGTTCCATGGTATCCAGAGTGAGAGAGTTCCATGGTATCCAGAGAGAGAGTTCCATGGTATCCAGAGAGTGAGAGAGTTTCATGGTATCCAGAGTGAGAGAGTTCCATGGTATCCAGAGTGAGAGAGTTCCATGGTATCCAGAGTGAGAGAGTTCCATGGTATCCAGAGTGAGAGAGTTCCATGGTATTCAAAGTGAGAGAGTTCCATGGTATTCAGAGAGAGAGTTCCATGGTATTCAAAGTGAGAGAGTTCCATGGTGTTCAGAGTGAGAGAGTTCCATGGTATCCAGAGTGAGAGAGTTCCATGGTATCCAGAGTGAGAGTTCCATGGTATCCAGAGTGAGAGAGTTCCATGGTATCCAGAGTGAGAGAGTTCCATGGTATCCAGAGTGAGAGAGTTCCATGGTTGGTCCAGAATGAGAGAGTTCCATGGTATCCAGAGTGAGAGAGAGTTCCATGGTTTTCAGAATGAGAGAGTTCCATGTATCCAGAGTGAGAGAGTTCCATGGTATTCAGAATGAGAGAGTCCCAGAGTGGTTCCATCCAGAGGAGAGGTCCCATGAGAGAGTTCCAGATGCGAGTGGCAGGTGGAAAAGTGACTCTGGATATTGTGATTCTCAGGTCTTTGGTGTGGTCTCTTGTATACCTGTGATTTGGTTTATTGGATGGGACAGAGGTATGTTAATGATGTTGTTGATTATTTTGCACAGGACTGACCAAAGCTTTTCTCCAATTCTATTTCATAGATGAGAGCCTCATAGGTGAGTCTCGTAGGTGAGAGGTCTAACAAACGCCCTGGCAGGGTAACTTTTTGGGCAAAAATGTTTCTTTATGTTTCATATCTTTCCCTATCTCTTCTTCCTTTCTTCATACATGAGTTTATAATATAACAATAACTCTCATGTTTAAAACCTTTTGCTTTTCCATTATTGCCTCAGGTGTTTCTCAGGAGTTGGACGTGTTCATGATGCCTTTGATGCCTACCGACAATCCATTGACAAGTCGGAGGCTAATGCCGATACCTGGTGCTCCATAGGGTGAGTCTTTGGGAAAGCTAAACAATGGGGTTTTATGTATAGGTATATATATATATATATATATATATATATATATATATATATATATATATATATATATATATATATATATATATATATATTGTTTTATAAATATGTTGCAGCTAGCTCAGAATCGTAAATTTAAATGGGAGTTAAATTAATCGTTTCCATTTTATAGAAGGGTAAGTATGTTCCAAATTTACCGTTGGGACTTTGGAAAAGGGGTTCACTCTTTATGTATGTATATATATATATATATATATGTATATATGTATGTATGCACTTATCTTTTCTCTTATCAACCTTGAGACCTCTGTATATGGTGGACAGGCTATATTTCAATGAAACAAACGAACAAATGTCATCTCATCTTAAATCTGTAATGCGTCTTTTCAGAGTGCTGTACCAACAGCAGAACCAGCCTATGGATGCATTGCAGGCCTACATCTGTGCCGTGCAACTCGACAAGTCTCACTCCGCTGCCTGGGCCGACCTGGGGGTCCTGTACGAGACCTGCAATCAGCCCAACGACGCCCTCACATGTTACTTGAACGCGACCAGAAATTCGGGTGCGTTTTCACAACGGGGGTTTGTTTTAATGGGTGTTTCATGTGTGATTTGTAGATGGGTTAGTAGTGGATGTTATTGGTCAGTCCTGCTAATTTCTTTAATTTCACTCTTCTCGTTGTCTTTCATCTTGCTGTTTCCTCTTAATTTACCCTGAGATCACCACAATGGGGGACGGGGTAAATTTCAATTAAACAAACCGCACACAGTGGAAGGAGCAAATTCCAATGAAACAAACCAACTGGTGTGATTTGCCGTGACTTTCTTGTTTTTACCCTCTCTCTCATCACTCCGTTTGATACTTGCCAGGAAATATATTTCCTCTCAATGCAATTTGTCCATCCTTTTGCCCTGAAACTACTTATAGCTCATGGTGAATTGGCGCAAATCTTTAACTTTCCTGTTGCACAACAACCTATGTACTAAGAAGCAAGAAATGGGCAATTCCTGTTCCCCATACTTATGATAGTCTTGTGACCGTTTGCCTCTCATTTATTTTCAGATGTCAACTCCAATCTGGCCGCCAAAATCAAGTTTTTGCAGCAGAACCTTGCAAATATGCCCTTACAGCATTTTCAAAATAAGTGAGTGCTTTAGTTACGTTTTCATTTTTACATCCTGGAGGGGAGGGGAGGGTGTAGAAGAAGGCAGAAATCAAAGATAAAAGCATAACAAGACCCACACAAAAAAACCCGAGACGAAAACACAAACAAAAATATAAAAACATATTATGCTGTCAACTGTTCTCATTCCATTTGGAAAACTAAGGGGAGAGCAAAACTACATGATTTACTATATTGTTTTGAAAATTGATGACTGAAGAGGGGAAGTATTCGATCAAAGTGCTGGAATAAATGTGTCACTGAAAGACAATAGGGTAACATCATACATCAAATGGTTTGACTGATTCTATACGTTTCCTTATTCTCTTGCCATCTTTGTGGTGTCTAGAACCCAAACGTTACCAAGCATTGAAGAGGCGTGGCGACTGCCCATACCAGCAGAGCTCACGTCTCGTCAGGGGACCACCGGGCCCATCAACGGAACTCAGCCTGGAGGTGAGTGTCATCTGGCAAGCGCCATTTTGAGATTGCTGGCTTTCGCGTCCTAACTGGTGAAAGCAGGACCTTTGGTTTTTGTTTTTTCTGGTCTTTCTTCCGCTTCCATAATGTCTTTTCTGAGCATGTTGTCTTGGTGTTTTTTTAGTGGGTGGTTGGCAGATGCAACTGGTAGGTCCTACCTCTTTGCTTTCACTCCTTTACGTCTTTTATCTTGCTATCTCCTCTTAATTCACCCTGAGATCACCACTTGTGGTAGTCACGGTGAATTCCAATGAAACAGAAGCAGAACCCAAAACGTTTTTCTTCCCATTAATTGATTTCATAATTTTCCTTTAATATGAAATATTTTTTTATTATTTGGTTTTGTGAGACTGGTTTAGTTTTTTTAGTTGTATGTATGTATTTTTATCAAACTTATCACTGACACATTCATTAACCTTCGCATACTACATGTCTAGAAAAGTGTTTTATCTGTAAACATTAATTTGATAATGACGGATGTTTTCTTTCTTTCTCATCTTCTTCCTTGTCATAGTTGCTGGCTC
This sequence comes from Doris montereyensis, assembly GCA_037039925.1. Taxonomy (NCBI): domain Eukaryota; kingdom Metazoa; phylum Mollusca; class Gastropoda; order Nudibranchia; family Dorididae; genus Doris; species Doris montereyensis. Next base: position 361,604 of record JAXRKP010000136.1, on the reverse strand, counting down.
TGGAAAGCCAGGAGTAGCGGGTCAAGGTGCAACTTCTCCGTTTGCAGACGATGACAAGAAGAAAATGGACAAGAACCGCAAAAGGGTGAGTGAGAACGCATCTCTGAATGAAACAAAGCTAGGAATGGCTTTGGTTTACTTGTGTATGTACATGTGTGTGTGTGTACATTTATGTGTGTGTGTGTGTACATACTTTTGCATAAGATTTTACAAATTGTCCTCATGTATCTTTGTATCTAAATCTAGATAGGCTCCTCAAATCACCACATGGTAGACTGGGTACATTTCAATGAAAGAAAAAATCTCTTGTATATTGAGATGGCTGCATAATTAATGGAGAACTGAGTACAGTTCATTAAAGCGAAAGAACAATATGAGGGATGGGGAAAGTTTCAATGAAATAAAAGAAAAACCCTCTTGTACATATAGATTTGTCTTTGAGCTCCTTTGTGGTAAATCTGTCTTCTTCTTTTTTACCTCCCTCTCTCTCCTCTGACAGCCTTCAAGTGAACCAATGGAAATGCCTCCCCCTCCCCCACAACCGCCCGCCCGCGCCCCTCTCACACCTTTACAGCATCAGGCGATGCAGAGGCTGTTGAACAGTCAAGCCACCCTAACCTCTCAGCAGCAGCATCAACTCCAGCAGCTACAGCAGCAGCATTTATTGTCGCAGCAATTCAAAGTGAGTCAATGGCATTTTACATCACAGAGCTGTGACATTTGAGGTGACATTCTAGTTTATAACATTGAAGCCAAAATGTAATCAAACTTTAGTTTAAAAGTATAAAATATATTGTATTGACATATTGCTTGTATAAGTGGCATCAGTCGCCGAGTGGTTTTGGTTTCTGGACCGGGATCACCAGGTCCCGTCTTGAAACTAACAAAGTTTGGTTGAGATGTCGTGTACCTTGCGAAAGACACTTAACATGCATTTCTCCTAATCTGCGCAGGTGGAAATGGGTACAAGCACTAGCTTGGGAGTAAAAACCTGTGGGAATAAAAACTTGCTTAAGATTAGTGTTCTGGCCAGGAGGTGGTTATCACCTGTTCCGCTTCATGCTATTTAAACCGGGATAAGCTCTGGCTCTATGGGCCGTAAAGGCCTTGAAGGAACTTAAGTTATTGCTTGTATGATATCCAATGAAAATAGATTGTACATCATGGTCAAAGTGGAAAAAACAAAGGGAAAAAATCAAATTTTTATTTTTTATTGTTTTAATATATTTTTTTTATTTTTTACTTACAGATTTATCTTTAAGAAAATATAAAATCAATCATAATACGGATTTAAGAACACAACTAATGTAAGCAATTAATTGATTTCACTGAGAATTTTCATTGAGAGAAGATGATATTTTGAATGCATGCATGCCTCCAAAAATTGCAAAGGATTCATTTTTAGGAACTTAAAAGCGTTGGTTATAGTATCTTTCTTTGCAGCATTTTGCTTACTTGTTTTGTGGGGTTTTTTATGTGTGAAAATGTTTGAATCTAACAACCATCATTTCATCTTCGTTTCAACAACAGCAGCAGCAGCAAACGTCTCCTCATGGCCAACAAGGAAGACTCCCTCTTCATCAGGTAATCAGATTTTATTTGACTTTGGCACTGCCTTTCGCTCTTTCATTTATCTTTCCTCTTTCTGTTTTCCTATTAAATCACTCTATGATAACCGCATATGATGAACTGGATAAAAAGTACCCTGGTGGCATGTTTTAGAAATTATGGCCCCACTTGGCATTGAAACATCATGATTCCATGCGGTCTGTTGCTATTTTCGTACAATCACCGTGTGTGTTTGTTTGTGTGGTGTGTCTCACCAGCTTCAAACTGTATGGGAGCACTTTTTGTGGGCATTTGGCGGATGCTACTGGTAGGTCTTCTTCTTCTTTCCTTTCACTCATCCACCTTATCTTTCCTTCATTTTGTTGTTTTTTATCTGTTCACTGTGAGATCACCACATATGGTGGACAGGGTAAATTTCAATCACTCAATCAATCAAAACTTTGAATGACAAAATACAAAAAACAAAAACAAAGATGGAAATTTGTTAAGTATGGATGATTAGAAATGCTTACTTTTACTAATATTTTGCCTCCATTTTTGTTTCCTTTTCTGGCAGGTGCCTCACCTCTTCCTTCTTCCAGTCTCTCACCTCTGGGTCTGGGGGCCCCAGACTGGCTTCCTGTCCACCCCATCGCCGTTCATGGGCCCCGGTGAAGCCGGCCCTCAAAGGCAGATGGCATGGAGAAGTTTCCCATCTCATCGCAAGACATTGCCATGGCCCTGGACGTCCTCGCCCAGATGGCCGGCGACCCCAAAGAGGAGCCCTCACCCTCACCCTCACCCTCTTTTCCATCGGGTCGCTGTCGTCGGGTCTGGTGTCGCTCCACGAAGCGCCCCCATCCGCCTCATCGTCATCGTCGTCATCGACCACAGCAGGTCTATTACCATCAGCGTCGGCGGCAGGATTCCGAGTCGCCGGCCAGCCCTCATCATCCTCATTGTCGTCATCCTTAGACAATCTTCAAGGCAGCAGCAGTAGCAGCAATAACAACAACAGCGCAGCGGGCGCGTATCCCGCCAGCAGCTCGAGTAACACTGGCAGCAGCAGCGCTGGAACCAGTTCCGGCAATGGCAACAACACCAACAATAACACCAACAATGGTAGCAGCAACAACAATGGCAGTGGCAGTGCTCCGGTCGCACGACTCCCATCGGCCACGGGCGAACGACCCCCAGCTCCACTTCAGTACATTCCTCCTCACCTCAGGGTTCCGCCCGCGGCGACGGCGAGAGCAACAACGACGAGGACGACGACGACAGCAGCCAGAAGGACGGTAAATACTCCCAGGACATCTTCACTGTGTCGGCCACCAAGGAGCTGGGCCTGGTGCTTAAGCGCAGCACTGTGGATGCGTCCCTGATGCAAAAGGAGGTCAAGCCCGCCGTGGTCACGTTGGACACCTCCATGTCCGCGGCCAAAGTCGTTGAACTATCCAAAGGTCAGGGCCTTATCCATCGGGCCTGAGCAGCATTCTGGGGGAGAACCATCCCCCTCCCCAGCCGCCACCCACTCCATACCCGCCTCTGCCCAAAGAGTCGCTCAATCCGCCCACTCCCAGCGTTTATGTAAGTCACAGCCATGCGTGTTGTCCCTATCCTTGTCATTTTTTCTTTTCTTTTTGAGTCGATTGTCTTAGCTGGCAGCATTGAGTCATAACATTGTCTGAGGAATGTCAGTCGCTGGAAGCAGATAATTGAATGCACTCTTAAATATATTTCAGCACTTCTTCAAGCGAGTTGTTTGCCTTGTGTGTGTGTGTGGGTGTGGGTGGGTGTGGGTGTGTACATGTGTGAGTGTACTTTGTGTGCAGAAATGACTATTTGGTATTAATGTTTTGGTTCTTCTGTGTGGGGTTATTTCCCCTCCTTTTCAAGCAATTTTCCAGCGGCATAGTAACTCTTTGACTTTGACTATCACATTTATTTCTGGGTTTAGACAGCATTTGATTTTGGTACGACGGAAGTGGCAGAGATGGATGTAGACCAAGCAGAAAACCAGATCAAATGCTGTAACAATTCTCTTTGCCACTTCACCAGATGTTTTGATCATAAAAGTAGAAATAAAAATTGGGAAAGAATAAAAACAAAGAATTAAAAGGAATAATGTGTGTTCCACGGAGAGCGATTTATCGGCTAGTGGTCGGAACATTTCAGGAGGGAAAGTTGATTTATCGGCTTGTGGTTGTCGAAGAATTAAACTACCTGTTATGAGAGGATGATTTTCATCTTCAATGAGTGTATGGTCCCTCACCTATGTAAATCTGCCAAGAAAGCTCTAGAGTATAATACAGGAGCATAAATTCGTCAAAGCATTTTCCCCCACTTGTGTGTAAATCTATCAAGAAGACTCTAAAATACATTTTTTCTTTCTTTATCCGTTCCCATTCTACTTTCCGGTGTGTGGGTTTCTAAACTATATCAAAGCCAAACGTTTAAGGTCTCATGTATATGTGTGTGCTTTGTCTCTCTTCCATCCCATCCCATCCAGCTGGACAATAAGAAAGACGCCTTCTCCGTCCAGCTGCAGCAGTTTTGCCATCAGCAGCCCGTCGTCGTCATCAGAGGAATCGCTGGGGCCTTGAAATTAGGTACAGCTCATCCTGTCTGGCGGGTTGATTTTTATTTCTTTTGGGGCGTTTCCTAATTAAATATTTATTGAATATCCTTTTTGTTATTGATTGTCCAAATTTTAAACCTTTTTTTTTTATATTCCAGAATTTCATTACGGAGAAAAAAGCTGATAATCGTCAGCTTATGTTGTTTTTTTTGGTTATGTATTGACTTACAAGATTCTCTATTTTGTGTTACAATTTAGTGTTGGGTTAGGGGAGTAGAGGGTGGGTTCTTCTGTGGGTTGGGGGGGGTGCAGTTATTCAAATGTTTTTCACTTTGTATCAATGTAGGCCAGGGTATGAAGCATTCATCGGTAGGAAGGACAAAGTCATTTTATGGTTTTGCATTATCCTTTTCGTTAGTTTTTCTTTTCCTATTCTTGAGCAGTAGTATTCAACTTGGCAAAACATGTGTGGTAAAGATCTTCATCTCCCAATATATTTTTCCAGATCTGGGCTTGTTTTCCACCAAGTCACTAGTAGAGGCCAACCCAGATCACCCTGTGGAAGTCAGAACACAGGTAAGCCATCACCTGCTGTCTCATACTTACTTAGAAAGAATTTTGATGTAATATGGCACTATAAAATGTTTTGGGACACAACCAACCTTCCCGAAATAATCAGGAAATTCCTGAATTGAATGCCGTCTTCGACATCCCGAAATTGCCGATATTTTCCAAAACCATTGTCAACAAAAGCGCTTTCTTTTTCGATTAGGTTTTTATTGCCGTTGTTGCGGTTCTTTTTTGGGGAAATGGGGATGGACCTGAGGCTCCGATAGCAGGGTGGCTAGGGATGGACCATTTTGTGAAACCTGCCATATGTGTATTTATTAAACCGTTGGACTTCTAGTTCTAGACGGTCGTGCATTTCTACCCAGAGGCCCCTCGCCTACGGGTACTGAAAATTTCATGGGGAGTTTCCCTAATTTGGTGTAGAGGAGGTTGGCAGGTCTGTGTTGTGTCACATAGTATGTCAATGGAATATTATAGGCCACATCTAACAATCTATGACATTCAAGTTTTGGGGGTGGAGTTTGTGTCTTGTAGTATAGAGGATAGGAGGCACTTACTCTTTTTCTTCCAGAAACGATTTTCGCACACTTTATCTCTGATAATGTTCTAGCCCCCATTTGAAAACAAACCAAAAGAAACAAACCGATGTAACGGGTTAGCAAGTTTTATTTTAAAACCAAAATCTCTAGGGTCATTATAAACAAGAAATTAGTCACTGGGAATTCCTCAAACTGGAAATTCAGTCCACAAGAGTGTCTGAGACTATCACTCTGGAAACTCTACATCACGTCCTTCCTGTTGACCCAGCAACAAACAGGGTAGCTAGGTTTATTCAGACTTGGCGATGGTAAAGTTGTTTTTAGGAGAAAATGGCAAATTACCACATTATGCTGTATACCTAGAGAATTCTCGACTCCACACCTACTGAAAACTGAGAATAGGAACTTGAGTATTCTCTTTATATATATATGTATGTAATAGAAGAGAGAAAGCTTCCAAAAGTCAAACCTGTCAAGAACTATTTGATTTACAGCTTTTTAAAACTCTTTCACTCATCACCAGAAACAACAAGCACCAGATGAGAACTTTGATTCAACCGGCAAACGCCTGTGGTACTGTGACAGCAGTCGTGGCTCGACCACAGTCTCCAAGTACGCCCAGTATCAGGCCTCTTCCTTCCAGGAGTCGCTAAAGGTGGGTAACTCCTTCTTCCCCCTACGTCAGTTGGTGATTCTTGTACAGTTTCGCTCTGATTTTACACATAGTCTATATTTTGTTTGATTTGAATTTTAAAGTGGATCTCATGATCAGAATCTAAATCTCTTAGTATTTTTGTTTCTATAGTGAGCAACGGATTGGTTATGTTGAAATGTTATAAATATATATAACAATTTATGGAAAAAACGTAGAATTCTATTCTTTCATTTCAAATTTATTTTCCCTTTTTTCATTGTAATTTTGAATTGTATTGCTCACATGCATATGATACATGAAGACAGGTGAGAGCTGTTCTTCTATGAGATAAGTTCAAGGACTATTCGCATTTTGACTTCTAAACTTCCTCAAATTCACTCATCTGTGAATGTTAAGATTTCTTTTTTTAAGGTTTAAAACATAGTGTAGTTGGTGTTGTTTTTATCATTGTCTTATGTTGAGAGTCCATAAATTGAAAGTGAATCTCATTACGTCAATGAATGTTTTCATCTGCATATCATATCTGTAACTTTATGTTGTCAGAATAACCAATTGTAATTTTTGTTTTTGTGTTGTAATGAACAAATAGGAAGAACAAGAAAAGACGAAAAGGCGTCACAAAGGAGTCCGACAGCGATTCCAACTCATCACTCACGTCTAAAAAGTAAGTCTTATGTCATCGTTCTGTCATCACTCCCCATGTTATGTCTCCAGATTAGTTTTGTCATGATCACAGTGTATTCTTAGAACGGTGCTACTGGTAAGTCCTACTTCTTTCCTTTTCTGCTTTCACTTATCTGTCATGTTGCTGTTTCCTCTTAATTTACCCTGAGATCACCATCATGTGGTAAAATTCCTTCAAGGCCCATAGAGCCCAAGCATATCCCGGTTTCTATAGCGTTCAGCGGAACAAGTGACAATAATCACCTCCCAAGCTAGTGCTTGTACCCATTTGCACCTGGGTAGAGTGGGGAAAATGCATGTTAAGTGTCTTCCCCAAGGAACACAGCGTCGGACCTAGCTTTGCTAGGATTCGAACTCGGGACCTCATGATCCTCAGTCGGGCAGCCTAACCGCTCGGCCACTGACGCCACTTTCATGTGGTGGACCGGGTAAATTTCGATGACACAAAGCCTGCTGTGGGATAAGTGATGTAAAGCGCACTTTGTGCAGGATACAGACTGTGACTATGAATCCATCTTTATCTTTGAATCTTCATGCATGTTTGCATTGCCTGTTATTGTTCCTTTTCACAATGGCCTCCAATTTTGCTTTCGCACTTGCAGGAAGAGGTTCAAAATGATCAAGTTTGGCACCAACGTTGACCTGTCCGACGAGAAGAAGTGGCGGACGCAGCTCCACGAAGTTGACCAAGCTGCCGTCGTTCTGCCGCGTGGTGTCTGGCAACAACATGTTGAGTCACGTGGGCCACACCATTCTGGGCATGAACACGGTGCAGCTGTATATGAAAGTGCCTGGCTCCAGGACTCCTGGTACGGCCGCTTGGTGTCCACTTGATGTTGTTGTTGTTGTAGTTGATTGATGATGGTGGTGGTTGTTGTTGTTGGGGTTTGGTTGTTTATTTGATTTTGTTTTCTCCTTTATTTAGAGTCCATGGTTTGAACTTTCATAGTATAAAGAAGAAGAAAATGCTTAAATGGCACTTTCGGTTCTGTCTTAAATGTTCTCCCCACCACACTCACTTCTCTGTCTGTCTGTCTGTCTGTCTGTCTGTCTGTCTGTCTCTCTCTCTCTCTCTCTCTCTCTCTCTCTCTCTCTCTCTCTCTCTTTCTCTCTCTCTCTCTTCTCTTTCTCTCTTCCCTCCCTCCCTCCTCTCTCCCTCTCTCCCTCCCTCCCTCTCTCCCTCCCTCTCTCCTCCCTCCTCTCTCTCTCTCACTCCCTCCCTCTCTCTCTCTCTCTTAGTCTGTCTGTCTCTCTCTCTTTCTCTTTCTCTTTCTCTGTATCAAGACGTGTCAATTTTCAAATAAGTTTTTACCTAAGGTTGGATAGACTCGGTGGTATATATATTGTTTCTCATTTTATTTCTCCAGGCCACCAAGAAAACAACAATTTCTGTTCGGTGAATATCAACATAGGACCTGGAGACTGTGAATGGTTTGCTGTGCCTGACCAGTACTGGGGTGTCATACAGGACATGTGTGAAAGGTACATGGCAGTTGGCATTTCATTACACTTTTGTCTGTCTGTCTATCTGTTTGTCTCTGTTTCGTTATTTGTGTATATCTCTTTATATACCTCTGCTCTCTTTGTGTCTCCCTCTCTATTTCTATATCAGTCTGTCTGTCTACCTCTCTCTCTCTCTCTCTTTTCTCTCTCTCTCTCTCTCTCTCTCTCTCTCTCTGTCTCTCTCTCTCTCTCTCTCTCTCTCTCTCTCTCTCTTTCTCTCTCTCTCTCTCTCTCTCTCACACTCACACTCACACACACACACACACCATCCAGTTTCCTCTTAATTCACCCTGAGATCACAATACTTGGTAGACAGGGTATAAATTCTAATCAAAACGAACAAGTCAGGTCAGCATGTTTTTAAAAGAGAATGTCCACTGGGCAACAAGATCCATGTCTTTGGCATTTGTTTGGCTCTCTTAGTACACTTAATGTTTTTGGTCAAAAATACGACTCAGACGTGTCTCTTTTGTCATAAGTTATTACCATGATAATTATTTTGAAGACATGATTGCCTTTAAAATTAGGTTTTTGTCCAATCTGCACGCATATATATATATATATGTTTTGAGAAAGGAGGCTCTCAATGGGAAAGAGAATCTGAAGGACAAAACGCAAGTGAAATTTGGGACAAATGTAGATACAGAATAATTTGGTTACAATTGACAAAAACTTTGAATCTGATAATTATAACTAAAGACCCGAAGGTCTGGAATTTTGTCCCCCAAACACTTGAGAGAAATAAAATCAACTGAGAGATTTAAGAAAAATCCCACCTGTTTTCCACACAGTCATAAAACCCACACAGATTCATATTTCTCACTGCTGTCTTAAATGTAGTTTAATGATGTCAACTGTCTTTCGTATTATCATCCTATGCTTTTAAATATGTTTGTTATGCGTAACGTGTAGGCCTTTATTGCATTGGTGTGTGTAAATTATATATGCATACGTATTGATTAATAATGTTTATCCATGTTTGAGTGCTCTGAGCTTGATATATATCGGGCTGGGACGCTATACAAGAACTATTTATTATTATAACTACAATTTCAAAATCATCAAATATGTAGTTGGGACAATATGATTCTGAGCCAATAACATGTTGCTGAAAGCTGTGTCACCAAAGTCTCATTTTCCGCTTGTCCCTTCTCCCCTTTGTACAGAAATGGCGTCAACTACCTGCATGGTTCCTGGTGGCCCATTCTAGAAGACTTGTACGAAGAGGACGTCCCTGTCTACAGGTTTATCCAAAAGCCTGGCGACCTGGTCTGGATTGGTCCTGGCACTGTGCACTGGGTGCAAGCCATTGTAAGAAGATACACCACTTTTGCTTTTGGGTGATTGAGATTTGGGGGTTGTTTCATTTCCTTATTTTGAAGGGGCATATGTAGTGTGTTGGAGATTTTAAAATTTGTTTTGGTTTTGTTTTTGGGTTTTTTGGTGGGTTTCTTTTACATCATAAGTGGAATATGCAAAGGGATTTACAGTGTCTGCTTTTTTCAGTATGTCTAACATTAAAACAAATCTTGGCAGTGTTTGGTTGACACAATGGATAGTGGAGTCTTTATAAACTCGCAAGTCCGCTTGAGGAAGTATTTCAGGACAGATGAGGTTATGAGTTTCAAACTAAACAGGATGTTTGTATATTGTAAGTTTAGATCAAGTGACTAAAATGATATTTCGATTGGCTGCATTTTCACAAGAACCTGAACAGCCTTACTATGCATTAGAGGCCAAAAAGTGATTTTTGAAAACTTGCGTGCCTACAAGTTTGGAGACTTTCACCATCAACATGCTTCTTTCTTATTGAGCATGCACTGTAAGATTTTGTAAGACCTTACATTATGCTTTATGTTTTTGATACATATTTGTTTAATTGATTTATTTCAATTATTTAATTTCTCTTTCTCCCTCCCTCCCTCCCTTCCTCCCTGTCTATCTATCTATCATCTCTCTCTCCTGTTTCTCAGGGCTGGTGTAACAATATAGCGTGGAATGTGGGTCCACTGACCTACCGCCAGTACACCCTTGGGGTGGAGCGCTACGAGTACAACAAGCTGCAGAGCTACAAGTCCATCGTGCCAATGATCACCTTGTCCTGGAACTTGGCGCAGAACATTGGTTTTGCCGACCCCAAGCTGTACGGGGTTATTAAGTAAGTTGGTTTTTTTTTTTGTGTAAACAGTAGTAGTGTGGGTGGTTGGTGGGTGCTACGGGTAGGTCTTACTTATTTCCTTTCATTGTTTTGGTGCAATGATTATTTATTTCCATGATCTTCTTTGGTTTTAGATAGTGACTCTTGTTTCTGTATGTTGAGCTGTTGTTATGTCTGTGTGTTTGTGTGAGTGAGTCTGTGTGTGTTTGTGAATGTGAATGCTACTGGTAGGTCTGGCTTCTTTTCACTCTTTCACACGTCCTTTGTTTTGGCCGTTTCTTCTTAATTCACCATGAGATCACCAGATATGGTAGACATGCTAAATTGGGATGAAACAAAACTCATGTGTGTATGTACAAAAAGAAAACAATTGAAAAACTATGTTTACATCAGAAATTTGATCCCAACCTCATTGTTTTCATCTGTTTCGTCATTCAGAACGACATTGATGCGGTCGCTGAGGCAAGTACGCATGACCTTGGACTTGGTGGAGGAGCTGAAGAAGGAGGTGAAGTGGCACGGCCGCACGCCTGGAGAGGCAGCCCACTACTGTGAAGAGTGTGAGGTGAGTTGCCGTGGGCTCTCTACCTTCTCTTTTTATTCGTCCACCCCTACCCCTTCCTTTTTGTATCCTTTTAACTCACTCCTGAGATCACTGTATATGGGGGGGGGGGGGTAAATTTCAACCTGAACTCAGCCAAGACTTAATGTCCCTTGTCTTTTATTGGAGTAAATGAAATAAATGTTGATATTTTGTCTTTGTTTCATTATTCAACAGGTTGAAGTTTTCAACATTTTGTTTGTGACCAAAAGTGACGGCCAGTTCTTGGTCCATTGTCAAGACTGTGCCAGAAAGGCGAGTTCTACCTTGAACAACTTTGTCGTCCTGAACCAGTACACTTTGGAAGAGTTGACCGCCCTATTCGACAACTTTAAAATGCATTCTGTAAGTCTCAACAACAGTTTTTGGGCTTAATGAATTCATATTGTCAGTGTGACTATAAAAAATGTTAAGCTCTTGTTGTCATTGTTGTTGTCATTAGTTTTTATTGATATCTGACAATTGATAACAACATTTTTTAAAATAATCAGTGATATAACATCACAATGATTATTTTTATTTGGAGAGTTTTTATTCAAAGTGCGCTAATTTTACAAATGTTAGACATTTACATTAAATCATAGTTTCCAGTTCAATCTATCTTTTTTCAAAATCCATTACAAACTTACAACAGCTAATATCTTTCTCAAACCAGATGGCCGTAAATCTGATTTTATAGATAACTGTGAGCTATTTATAATTTTCAATGTTATTTCAAAATGAGGCTGAAGTGTCTCTGGTAGAAAAATTCCTCAAATGAAAACGATCTATAGAGCATTGAGAAGCCCTGTGTAAAATATAGTTTCTCTCAATGGCCTGGCAACAGTATAGATTTCACCGTTTTCTTTAATTGTATATTTCACCTCATCTCATCTTATCTCATCTCTCTACTTCACAGCCACAGCAAGGCCAGCACTCAGTTTTTGGAGGCATGGGTAGTGTCTACGCATGAGATGACTGTCTATCGTCCCTGCCTGCGTCTGTTCTAAAATTAGCCATAGATATGCTCGCACAGACAGACACACACACACAAACACACATACACAGAGTTTCTGCTGAGAAAGAATCTTCCGTGCCGTCATTCATCAGTCCATGCCTTCTCACCGTTCATCTGTGATCATCTGTTGTAGTAGTCCATGAGACGAAACCAAAATCGATTCAACTCAATCTTCCCGCACTTTATGATCGAGATCTCACCGAGGAAGGAAACTTGTTATGAATGACAAGATCCATCACCCGAAAGAAAGAAAAGGGAGAGAGAAATGATTGGATTCAAGAGAGACAGATGGGGAAGGGAGAAAAAACCGCAAACAAAACAAAAAGTCAGAAAAAAGAAATCACCGACGAAACACAAAACTGGAAATGTAGGGAAACCTTATGGCCTATAAATATCATATACTCACTTGAGAGAGAGAGAGAGACAGAGAAAAATATCAGTGTTTTCATGAGGACTAGATTGAACTGTGACATGGACTGGCTTTCATACTTTCCGATTGGATTAACACGGATTGATTCATATCTAAAAGTTCTACGGAGATAGGCAAGGCGTTCCATGTCAACTACGTAACTCCCAAAGTTGCCTCCGCTCTTCAGTCAATGGACTTTTCTTATATTGTACTGTGCGCAGCCAGGTCTTTTTCCGTTGGCTTGTTTTTCACTTTTGTATCAATTGGAAGGATCCACACATTAATTATGTACGTGTTATTAATACAAGTTGAATAGAAGATGATATAGATATATATATGTGTGTGTGTATATATATATATATATATGTGTGTGTATATATATATATATATATATATATATATATATATATATATATATATATATATATATATATATATATATATATATATATATATATATATATATATATATATAAATATAAATATGAATATATATTTATACTTTCAGGTACTGTCTTTTCTATACTACTGTTGTAAGATTTAATGATTTATTATTATGTTATGAAAATAGTTGTATTTGTGTCCGTATGTCATTTATATGTTTGGAACGTAGTTAGAAGCCGTTGTTGGGGTTGTTGATGATGAGATACGGGGAACAAGGTTTTCCCCTCTCTCTCCTTCCTAGACCGCGACACACCCCACCACCACCACCACCCCACCCACCCCCTTTACCGTGTTACTGCCATTGTTAAATATGAGACTGAGTGAAAGCCGAGTGTGGGCCAATTCCTTGTCATGTGAAGATTTCTATACATTATGATAACGTGTGTGTGAACTTGGTGGTGTATGTCTATCTGTGTGAGTGTGATTTTCTCTCTATTTACTTTGTTGGTTTGATCTTTTCTTCTTGTGCCTGCGCTGCAATGTGACAAAAGGCACACAACCCTGCCACTAACATTAGATATTATGAGAATGATAATGATGATGACGATGATGATGCTAGATACTATTGCTATGTATTATGTTTACAATTAAGTTTACTACTCCTGTCCTATTTAAATTGAATAAGATCATTTTTATTATTACAGTATTGAAATGCCTTCTGGGTGAGATCATATTGATCTTTGATTCTTGATTTCACTTTCTTGTTTGTTTCTCTCTTTGTGTGCAGTTGTTAATCAGGACAAACATAAACTCATATCGAAGATATTATTTGCGTATGGCTGTCCAGCATTTTCCAATTTTCGTTGTGGTTTTTTTTTCCTTGTTAAAGAAAGGGGAAATGAGTCGATTGATTGTTAGCTCCTATAGCACCAGGCCGCCTGATGATATCTAAGACGTAGCTGATGTGACACATTTTCATTAAAGCTTTAACTGCAGTTTAAGAAGTGAAAACACAAATTTTCTCATTAAATTGACACATATGGCCATAAATGTCTCGTAGTGAAAGTGTTGGCGCTATCGGTATCACAGCTTGGGATGATGAAGGTCAAGACTTGGAAGCAGCAAGTTGCCAGATGGCTCGCAAAGAATTGCTTCGGTCAAAAGCTCCAGTCTCCGCAAGTTTATGCAATATTCACTGGTAGTCGTTTGGGCAAGAACTTTATTTGTGTCTTTTCACTGTGTCAGTATACACTCCTTTTATGTAAAATCAAGTTTCTCTAGGTTCACGTGTAAAAAAAAAAAAAGAAGGGAAAGTTTAAATCAGTTTGGAGAGTTTATCCATCTCACCGAAGGAAACGCTACAAGAGACAGCCACTCACAGTTAGGTCAAATGTTTCCAACAGTATTGATTAAATAAAGAAAACAAAAAATGGTTAATTGAAAATACAAAAAGAGGGTTAAAAGAGTTTTAAAAGTAGAAGAGTACGTAGATGTCACTGCTAGCCTGTGTTGGTAGGACCCCCAATCCTCATGTACTGTCTCTTATCATTTGCTTCGTTGTAGAGTAGTGTAGTCACTTCTACTGTAGCATTGCATCCCTATTATGCTTTTGATACAAATAACGACATCAAAGAAAAAAAGAGCAATATTTTCAGCTGAAAGTAAGGATTCAACTTCACCAGAAAAGCAATTCTGGCAGTGATATCCTTCTACCCTGTTGCTCGGTTTTTACTTAAAGGAATAATATCTTTCTATACATAGAGATATTTATCTAGAAGAAATCTATATATTTTCAACCTGTAAAAAAATTTGATGATGATAATTCCCTTTGTGATAACATTTCTCCATGATTGTTCTTTAAGATACGTATGTTATTTGTGTAGTATATATGTTTCCTTTTCCAAGCTTTTGGTTCATGCATATAGAGAGTAAATGTTCTTAAGACTTTTTCTATAAAACTATTCTTTTTTTTTATTATTCTCATTCTTTGAAAACGTGTAATTTCTTCAAAGTTTTTTTTCTCTCCTGTTTATAGGATTTTTCTGTTGCCTGATGTTTGTTTTCCGCCAGAAACTTCTGCAGTCCGATTTCCTCTTTCAGTAATGGCGTTTTTCTTTAAACTTTGTTAGCTAACACGTCTTGAAATTCTACTCAAGAAGTATTTTTATCCATTTGATTAAGGAAGCAAAACAATTTCATTTTCTGAGGAAACAAATTTGAATATATAAAAGTTCTTTTTCCTCTTCTTCTTTTCAAGTCTCTTTTCTTTCGTTTTGATAATGTCAAGTCTGGATTCCCAAACATTTTACAACAGCATCTGATCTTCTTTTAAGAGTTTTGTTTCACATCATTATAATTAATTTAACTAAGTTTCACTTTTTCCCATCCTGAATTTTAATCTGCGTATATGATATAAAATCACTTCTCATCATGCTCCCAGGGCAGCAGTGTGCAGGCCAGAGATCTACCCAGGATATCGTAGGGGTAATTCTTTAAACGCGTAAATCCGCTGAGTAAAATTTTACAGGAGGAAAAAACGACCTGATTTCCACGTCTCACAATTTTGAAAAGTTTTGTCTAGAATTGTTAAAAGAAAATGATTCACCTATATATATTTTTTTAGAGATCTGCCTTTTAAAAAGACCTTTTTGCAGTCCAAAGCCACAAAGATGATTCCTATTGACCAGAATTTCCTTTAGAAGCTTTATTTACAAGATTAGGAATCCCGTTCTATAAATGGAATAAATAAGAGAAAATTTAAGTGAATAGAAGAAATCTGAAAGTTATGCTTTTAGAGAATTACACGCACACACAATATTACGCTTGTCTTATCGCAAAGACTATAAAATGTCATGGCTTTGTTTTCTGTTTTGTTATTCTTTTTTCTTAATTAATTATTTTATTTTCAATTTATTAAATATTACTATAAACATCTTTACCTCATTGATTATAAATTATAATTATATATATAGATATATTATACTCCTATGATAGAATGATTACATGCTTTTGGGGCTTCGCGTAACAGCATTTCTCCAAAACAAAGTAAAAGCGCAACAAGAAATTTGTTTTATTCCTCTACGACTTATGGTTACAATGCTGTGTTTTAAAGTTGTTGGAGGTAAAATAAAAATCAATGTAAATATGTAAATATAATACGAAAAATGATTTTGGTTTTTGACTACGGGCTGACTATAATATCATTGCATTACAGTCGGTTTGATAAATTCTTTGGTTATTGACGCGTAAATTGGGAGATTTTTGTTTCTTTGGGGTTTTTTTAAACTATATTTATTAGTTTGTTTTTTCAAGTATGTATGTATTTGATTTTATTATTTGAGAATAACATGCACCACCACCCTCCCATCAATGCCCATTTCTAATAATTTATTACAGTCACACCCATTGCCTCTTGTAACTGCTCAAAATTGACGACTATGAACTGTTTTTGTTTGTTTCTCTGGATTTCGTGTCATGTGACGTGAACTACCGCTGCAAGTCTTGAGTTGGGTGTGTTGATTTTCTCTCTCTCTCTCTCTCTCTCTCTCTCTCTCTCTCTCTCTCTCTCTCTCTCTCTCTCTCTCTTCTCTCTCTCTCTCTCTCTCTCTCTCTCTCTCTCTCTCTCTCTCTCTCTCTCTCTCTCTCTCTCTCTCTCTCTCTCTCTCTCTCTCTCTCTCTCTCTCTCTCTCTCTCTCTCTCTTTCTCTCTCTCTTTAATTTATTCCTCACACTTTCTTTCTATTCATATATTTACATGTGCACATGTTTGTCTATTACCATTGATCACAGTAAAATAAAGAGAAAAAAACGTATACTTGAACTTACACTTACAATTGTGGTTTCTTATAGCTTCTGGCGTGACTGTCATTCCTCTCCCTATTTTCATGAACATAAGTATCTTTCCTTTCTTTCTATTCTCCTTTCTTTCTACTTCACATTTTGTGTGTGTGTGTGTGTGTGTGTGTTTACTTCACGTTTTTGTATGTGTGTGTGTGTGTTTGTATCTTCTTTGGTATCATGTACCTGAATGATGTTTAGTATAGTTAAAAGCCAGTGTAAGAATTGATTTTACAAAGCATCATCTCCTGTATTAGTACTGTAGATTATGAACACACATTAATTGGATGACCTGTGAAGGAAGACACAAAGAGAAGATTATCTATGAAGGCATGTATTGTTATAGAAATAAAGTACAAAATATAAAGAAAATGAGTACAAAATACAAAGAAATTGAAAGAAAATACAAAGGAAGTTTAACCTGAATTTGGATATAATATGTTAGAGAAAGAAGGATGAGTGATTTGTTTTTTGTTTTTATTCCCTGCTTTTGCCATCATGAAACATTAATGTACTATTTATTAAAATTCTCAAATATATATATAACATAAAAGATGAATTATGGGAGGAAATGGTCTTAGACATTAAAAGGGAAATTTGAGAAAATTGGACTTTGAAAGTATTGCAGTTCTTTTTTTTTCTAATTGTAAGAAAGAAGTTTGTATTTCATGCTGTTGTTATTATCGTTTGTTTCTTTGAAGTAAGACCCTGTCCACCATGGCAGTGATCTCAGGGTTGTTTTTATTATCATAGATGAGTAAGGACTTGCATGAAATTTGGTTATTTGAATATGAAGATAGGAAGATATTATTTTTGGTCAAATCAAATGTCCCAGACGTGTTGACACGACATGATATTCTTAATTTGTTGGTGTAAGAGTATGTGACTAGGACGATTTTTCCCATGTCGTTTGGTGTGGATTCCATTCTTGATTCGCTGCTACGATGGAACCTCTCTCTTTGGGAATTCTGGGTGGATTGTAAAATTGTCCCGATTAGCCAGGTTTCCCGATACCCGGGGACCTTGGGATTTTGGTAAAATACAAAATTAATTGAACACTTCATTGTAGTCACAGGACCGGTTGATCAAAACAAACATGATGGCATTTATCTGTGGTGTCACTCACAGTCGAGTTTCATTGGACGGTAGATAGAGAAGACAAGTAGTCAAAAATGCATGGTGGAATGTTAAAATTTCCTTGCATGTCCACCGTTATGATGGACAGTAATGGCAGGTTAAGCGGACAAAGAAAGGCTATGACAGTGCATGACTTTGATTTCTAAGCGTCGCCCATGTCAAAACTGTATTGTATTGTTAGGTGGACCAGCAAGGACTGACGAGACACCTGGTTTCATACCACACCTGACAAAAACGGATGTCTGGTGTGTCTGGCTTATGGTTATCGTGAACTGATACTCACAACATGTATGACACATGTAGCTCTGTGAAATAATAAATTGTTTGACATGGAAACCAAATTTGGATATAACCAATAATAAAAGGATTATGGGAATAGTGGGGACGATAATTAATGCAAGCCCGCGAAAAATTGTCCCGTTTAGTTGGGAACTTTCCGTTTAGAAAGGTAAAATATAAAGAGAAAATTCTGTTCCGTTCCTTGGGTTTCTTCCCGATTAGAGATTCCACTGTACTACACTCTAATACCACTACTACCAATACAATTAAGCTGAATAGGTTGTCTCTACTTTTATACCCCCCACAACTAAACATTGACTGACAATGGCATTTTTTCCCCGTATATTATTTATATATATTTGTATATGATATAACTTTTTATATATTTTTATATTATTATCATTATTTTATAATGTGGAATAGAAGAAGTAGAAAGATATCACTCATGGCTTACACATTGCGTCATCTGTGTGTTGTGGGAGTGGAAAGCTTAAAAAGGAGATCTAGTGTGAATTGACCATAAATGCCTGCTGTTTGTGAACTTACGATCTTTGTTTCTGACGGTAGAGAGAAAGTGAATTTTCTTTTCCCAGTGTCTTTTTTTTTTTTTACCCGTTACTTTTTACTTTTAAACCTATTTAAAATATCTTCTGTAGGCAGCAATGGTATAGGGGTGGATCCGAACCCCCACAACTCAACTCACCACTGTACCACCACCACCATCATCTTTTATGCTCGCAACAGGGTTCCAACTGTTGATGATACCACCTCCAAAATCACTTCACTCAATAATATTAATATATTTAATATAATTTTGATATAATAATAATTATAATAATAATAATAATAATGATAATAATAATAATAACAATGATAATAACAATGATGATGGTGATGATATTTATATTATTATTATTATATTAAGACGTACCACAAATTTGTTTCATTTCTTTCTGACCTGTGTGTGGAATGATAATGATAATGATGATCCTACTAAATAATCCCTGGGTTTGTGTGTTTTACTTGCTTTTTAAAAAAAACATATTTCTTTCTATGCCTGTCATACATGATAATGTTGGGGGTTTTTTTGTTATCAATATCATGTAGCATTAAATGAATGAGAATTTATATTTTACACAATTGTATACGTGTGTGACAGAAGTTATTATTCTCCGTGCTTGGGAAGAGATAATATCACTGCTAACTCAATAGTTTGTCTGTGTCATCAGTGTTTGTATATCATCAAGATGTCTACTTGTCAAAATTGTTCTCTCTCGGAGTTCCTGAAATATCCTAAAAATGTTTCCTGAAATTTCCCTAAAAGAAGTTTCCTGAAATTTTCTAAACATCAGTTTCCTGAAATTTCCTAACAAGAAGTTTCCTGAGATTTCCTAAAAAATGGTTTCTAAAATATCTTTAAAGAGTCTCCGTAAATCACTAAGAATCCCCCATGAGGTATTGTGTGTTTTTCTGGAAACAAAAATAAATTGACTCATCACTGACTTGGGCAACAACATTGATTTCCTCGGCCATGAAGACATTAATGGTAACTCTTGATTCCGCATCTAATCTTTCATTTTTAAAGATAATAAGCACAACAATATTATTGTCAATGATATTGTTTCAGTGTCTTAAGTAATATTCGTAAACTTGAAGATAATTTTTGAAATGAGAAAGAAAAAAAAAGATGAGAGAGAGAGACGAGAGACAAGAGAGGAAATCTACCAGGAAAGTTGCAATTCCAAGGATCTCCTAAAAATATTTGATTTGCTGAGTGCTATGGCATCTGTTAATCCCTACACTCCCCCTCCTTACTTTCTACTCTGTTTGTCTGTCTGTCTGTTTATCTGTCTGTCTGTTTATATGTCTGTCTGTCTGTTTGTCTCTCTCTCTCTCTCTCTCTCTCTCTCTCTCTCTCTCTCTCTCTCTCTCTCTCTCTCTCTCTCTCTCTCTCTCTCTCTCTCTCTCTCTCTCTCTCTCTCTCTCTCTCTCTCTCTCTCATTCTTACCTCTTTCATAGCAAATAGTAGCTCTATGGGAAATCATGCATCAATGTAATTGTAATATATTCAAATTATTATGATTATAATATGAGACACATTTGTCTCTTCTTGTGTTAGTTTTGTTTGGGTTTTTTTTAACATCTATTATAACTGTTTGTTATTTGTCTTTTTGGGCTGTTTAAACCCTTGAAGAATTTGTGAACTTTGAACATTTTTGTGTATTGAATTTAAATAAAAGGAGATAAAATTGTGCGATTATGTAGATATTTGATTTTATCTTCTTTTTTATTTATTTATTTATTTTCTTCTTTTTGTTCACACCTTGGCATTCTCCTCATTTACACAAAGAAGCAATTCAGCCTCTGATTGTTGTACAGCTTCTGATTATCATGAGTACACACTATTTAGAGCAAGCTTGATAAGGAAATCAGAGGAAATGCAATTTATTGTTGGAAGAATAAGAAACAGACATAAAGAAACAGAGAGAGAGAGAGAGAGGGAGAGAGAGGGGAGAGAGAGGGAGAGAGAGAGAGAGAGAGAGAGAGAGAGAGAGAGAGAGAGAGAGAGAGAGAGAGAGAGAGAGAGAGGGAGAGGGAGAGGGAGAGGGAGAGGGAGAGGGAGAGGGAGAGGGAGAGGGAGAGGGAGAGGGAGAGGGAGAGAGGAGAGAGAGAGAGAGAGAGGAGAGGGAGAGAGAGAGAGAGAGAGAGAGAGAGAGAGAGAGAGAGAGAGAGAGAGAGAGAGAGAGAGAGAGAGAGAGAGAGAGAGAGAGAGAGGAGAGGGAGGAGAGAGGGAGGGAGAGAGAGAGGGAGAGGGAGAGGGAGAGGGAGAGGGAGAGGGAGAGGGAGAGGGAGAGGGAGAGGGAGAGGGAGAGAGAGAGAGAGAGAGAGTCAGAAAGACAGGGAGTTAGGAGTTAGAGGGGAGCATAAACTGAAAGCAAGAAAAAAGTATATGTCTTGGATAAGAATAGATCTATCTCTTTTGGATAAGAATAGTTCTATCTCTTTTGGATAAGAATAGGTCTATCTCTTTTGGATAAGAATAGGTCTATCTCTTTTGGATAACATTACAAATTTCACACGGAAAACGATAATTGTTATATTATAACGCATTGTTTTATTTTTGTTTTAAGAAAGAAGACGACAGAACCCGAACCTTAATTAAAACCCATTAAACAAAAGCTACCTGGAACAAAATGGTACCAATACAAGATTGTTGTTCTTGAAGAAAAAGCAAACTAGTTACTGACCATTATTTGTTACATACACCGACTGCAGCATGTTTACAACCACTACAACTGCTGCTGTTGCTGATATCGCCACTGCTACGACTACAACTAATTATTACTACTAATAGTACCACACCTACTCCTAGTCTACTATCACTACTATTTCTACTGCTGGTATCACTTCTGCTACTACTATCACCACAACTACTACTCCTACTATCACCACTACTACTACTACTACTATCACCACCACTACTATCACCACCACTACTACTATCACCACCACCACCACTATTATCACCACCACCACTACTACCCACTACTATCACCACCACCACTACCCACTACTATCACCACCACCACTACTACTATCACCACCACCACTACTACTATCACCACCACTACTACTATCACTACTACCACCACTACTATCACCACCACTACTCCTACTATCACCACCACCACTACTACTATCACCACCACTACTCCTACTATCACC
>JAXRKP010000136.1:332500-337500 GCA_037039925.1 Doris montereyensis | reverse complement strand
CTACTATCATCACTACCACTACTACTATCACTACTACTACTATCACCACTACTACTATCACTAACACCACTACTACTATCACCACCACTACTACTACTATTTACTACTACTACTACTATCACCACCACTACTATTATCACCATCATTACCACTACTACTATCACCATCACTACTACTATCACTACCACCACTACTACTATCACCACTACTACTATTATCACTATTACTACTATTATCACCACTACTACTATTATCACTACTACTACTACTACTACCACTACTACTATTATCACCACCACTACTACTACTATCACCACCACTACTATCACCACCACCACTACTCCTCACTACCACTACTACTATCACCACCACCACCACTATCACCACCACTACTCCTACTATCACCACCATCACTACTATCACCACCACTACTACTATATCACCACCATCACTACTATCACCACCACCACTACTATCACCATCACTACTATCACCACTACCACTACTACTATCACCACCACCACTATTACTATCACCACCACTATTATTACTATCACCACCATACTACTATCACCACCACCACTACTATACTATCACTACTACTATCACCACCAATACTTACTACTATTATTACCACCACTACTCCTACTATTACTATTCCACTACTACTACACATCCACCACTACTACTACTCTACTATCACCACCACCACGACTACTAACTACTATCACCACCACCACTACTACTAACTACTATCACCACCACTACTACTACTACTATCACCACCACTATACTACTAACTACTATCACTACCACTACTACTACTACTACTATCACTACCACCACTACTACTACTAAATTACTACTACTACTACTACTACTAACTACTATCACCACCACTACTACTACTACTAACTCCTATCACCACCACCACTACTACTACTACTCCTATCACCACCACCACTACTACTACTAACTCCTATCACCACCACCACTACTACTACTACTCATTACCACCACTACTACTACTAATCCTATCACCACCACCACTACTACTACTATTACTACTAACTACTAGCACCACCACCACTACTACTACTACTACTATCACTACTACCACTACTACTACTAACTACTATTACCACCACTACTACTACTAATTACTCATCACCACTACTACTAACTCCTACTACTACTACTACTACTAACTACTATCACCACCACTACTACTAGTACTACTACTACTACTACTACTACTACTAACCACTACTACTCCTACTATTACCACCAAGACTACACTAAATCTATCACCACCACTACTACTCCTATACACCACACTTCTACTATCACCAACTCTACTACTACTATCCTACCACTGTGTACTACTACACCACTACTACTGGATACTACTATCACCACCACCACTACTAATACTCCTACTATCACCACTACCACTACTACTATCATCACCACTACTACTCACACACCGCCACTACTATATCACCACCACCACTACTACTATCACCACTACTACTATCACCACCCACGACTACTAGTACTCCTACTATCACCACCAGGACTACTACTACTCTTTGCACCACCACTACTACTATCACCACTACTACTATCACCACCACCACTACTACTATCACCACTACTAATATCACCATTACCACTACTATCACCACCACTACTACTATCACCACCACTACTACTACTATCACTACCACCACTACTACTATCACCACCACCACTACTACTACACCACTACTACTACTAGACTACTACTACTATCACCACTACTACTATTACTACTACTATCACCACTACTACTATCACAACTACCGACTACTACTATCACCACTAATACTATCACTCAGACCACTACTACTATCACAACCACCTACTACTATCACCACTACTATCAAACACCATTACTATCACCACTACTACTATCACCACCACCACTACTACTATCACCACTACTACTATAGATACTACTATCAGATACTAGATACTACTACTATCGCCACTACTTAAGTATCACTACTACTTTAAACAAGTTTTTACTACTACTATCTACCACCACCACTACTATTACCACCCCACTACTACTATCACCATCAGAAACTCCTACTATCACCTCCACCACTACTACTATCACTACCACTTTACTACGGCCACTTGTACTTACTCACCACCACCACTACTACTATCACCACCACCACTCTACTACTATCACCACTACTTGGATTTGAAGGATGCTACTATTGGCCACTACTGCTATCACCACTACTATTATCATACCACCACTACTACTATGACCACCACCACTACTACTATCACCACCACTACTACTACTATACCCACTTACCACTACTATTATCACCACCACCACTACTACTATCACCATTTTTATTGTCTCTTCTCAGTACCACCACTACTATTCTATCACCACCACTACTATTATCAAATACCACCACCATACTACTATCACCACCACCACTAGTACTATCACCACCACCACTATTACTATCACTACTACTACTATCACCACTACTACTATCATCACTACCACTACTACTATCACCACTACTACTATCACCACTACTCTATTTAACACCAGATGGTACTATACCACCACCACTACTATACCATTTATTCTACTACTCCTATCACCACCACTACTATTATCACCACCACCACTACTACTATCACTCCACTACTATTATCACCACCACCACTACTACTATCACCACCACCACTACTACTATCACCACTACTACTATTATCACCACCACTACTATTTCACCACTACTACTATTATCACCACCACTACTACTATCACCACTACTACTATTATCACCACCACTACTACTATCCACTTTACTACTATTATCACCACCACCACTACTACTATCACCACCACTACTACTATCACTACCACCTCTACTACTATCACCACCACCACTGATGGTATCACCACTACTACTATCACCACCACCACTACTACTATCACCATACTGCTATCACCACCACCACTACTACTATCAGATGGCACTGGTACTATCATCACCACCACTACTACTATCACCACCACCACTACTACTATCCACTACATCCACTACTACTACTGGTCTATCACCACCACCACTACTATTATCACCACCACTACTGGTAGACAAATACCACCACCACTATTATCACCACCACCACTACTGGTATCACCACCACCACTACTATCTGGTCCACTACTACTATCACCACCACCACTACTACTATTACCACCACCACTACTACTATCACTCTACCACTACTATCACCACCACCACTACTACTATCACCACCACCACTACTACTATCCATTCCACTAGATCTCCTATCACTTCCATTACTACTATCACCACCACCACTACTACTATCACCACCACTGTCTATGGACCACCACTATTACTCCTCCATCACCATTGTCAGATGGAACACTACTAGACTACTACTACTACTACTGTCTGCTGGTGCACAATCACTACTGAATACTATCCATTTATTGTCACTTCTGCTGCTATTAATATACTCCATTTATTGTCAGACTGTTGTATCTGCTGTTTGGCTGCTGCTGTTATTTGCTGCTGCTCATCTTCTGCTGACTGCTGCTGCTGCTGCTGCTGCTGCTGCTGCTGCTGCTGCTCTGCTATTTTTCTATCTGGACTTCAATCGCTGCACTTCTACTGTTGCCTTATTTCTTCTGCCGCTGTCCCATTCATTGCTGACATAGATATGAGGTGACATTCTGGTAGATCTGCTGCTGCTGCTGCTGCTGCTGCTGCTGCTGCTGCTGCTGCTGCTGCTGCTGCTGCTGCTGCTGCTGATTGCTGCTAACTAGCATGTCTCTCAGTAAGGTCTCAGTACTGCTTATAGAGCTCCTCAACTACTCTCTACTCATACAGAGACTATGACTCTAAGGGCTTATCTGCTCTCTCATCTCTGCTGCTCTGCTACCACCAGATGTTAGAAAATATCTTCTAAGACTATACTTTATGACTACTACTACTACTACTATAACAGAGCGACTTTTACCACCCCCATTAACATCAATCAAATGAAGGTTTCAAATTGATCTCACCAGGCGTCCTCGTGGCGTCTAATCTCAACTCGTACAACAATTAATCTCAATATTTTTGCTTTTTGTCAAACTACAAGTGGTCATATTGGCCAGTGACGTTCTATCATCCATTATGATCCATGTCCACTTTCCTCACGTGACCTAGCCAGTGACGTTCCATCATCATTATGATCCATGTCCACATTTCCTCACTGACCTGGCCAAGTGACGTTCCATTATCCCATTATCTCCATGTCCAACTTTCCTCACACACCTGGCCACGTGACGTTCCATCATCCATTAGATCCATCACACTTTCCTCACGTGACCTGGCATATTCCATCATCCATTATGATCCATGTCCACACTTTCCTCATATGACCTAGCCAGTGACGTTCCATCATCCATTATGATCCATGTCCACATTTCCTCACGTGACCTGGCCAGTGACGTTCCAAATCATTATGATCCAAATGTCCACACTTTCAGTCCTTGACCTGCCTTTGGTTGGCTGAAATGCCCATGGAGTGGACATTTTTCCTATCGGTCTGTCAATCTGTCTGTTTGTTTGTTTGTTTGCTAACTTTGTCCTTGCTCTTCAATCATTGATCACATGTGTCATGATGCTTGTCATATGTAGAGTTGTGTCCTTTTTGACCACCATTTTGTTCTTGCCTTGGGACAACGCCCACTCCACTGATAAAACTACATAATATTATAATTTATTAAACGTCTGTGAATTGAACAGAAGGGCATTGCAACTTTACATGTTATTATCATTATTATTATTAACTTTATTATTATTATTATTATTATTATTATTATTATTATTATTATTATTGTTGTTGTTGTTGTTGTTGTTGCTATTGTTTAAATGTTGTTGTTGTTGTTAAGTTGT
>JAXRKP010000136.1:310000-327500 GCA_037039925.1 Doris montereyensis | reverse complement strand
AAACGTGGCTCACCCTTGGTTTGCGTGGAAACGATGGCCATTTTGAGCATGTCCTTTAAAATAATGCTGATTTTATATTTGTATATAATATAATAGATATATGGGCAGTGGACAGGTAAGTACATGTACGGGGAGTAGATGATCCCGCCCTCCACGAGTCTCCTGCTGCCTTGCAGGTCGGTATTGGCTGACCAAAGGCTAAGGAAGTTAACCCTGACAGAAAAAACAATCTGCTGCCTTGCAGGCTGGTCTTGACTGACCAAAGGCTAAGGAGTTAACCCTAACAGAAAACAACCTGCTGCCCTGCAAGTCGGTCTTGACTGACCAAAGGCTAAGGAAGTTAACCTTGACAGAAAAAAAACAATATGCTGCCTTGCAGGCTGGTCTTGACTGACCAAAGGCTAAGGAGTTAACCCTGACAGAAAACAACCTGCTGCCCTGCAGGTCGGTTTTGACTGACCAAAGGCTAACCTTGACAGAAAATAACAAGGCCTGGTAGCGGGGGTCTCAAGGTGACAGCCCCACCATCTACCTAGGGTACAGTGGGCTAATCCCCTGCTTATTCGAAACCTAACTGATGCAGAGAAATAAATATAATATAACCGGCTTGATTTTTCAACGACGAAAATGGAAACGAACACGGACTGTGATTTTTGGAACATGGAACGTTAGGGAAAATAAATGGAAAACAGTTATAATTAGTTTAAGAAATGGAATAATTCAAGTAGACATTTTGGCCATCACAGAATTAAAAGAAAAAAGGACAAGGAATAGAAAATGTAGGACCAAATCATATTTTAATCTTCTCATGAGTACATGTCAAAGATAGAGCTAGAGCAGGAGTAGGTCTCCTGGTGCATAAAAGACATGAAAAGCTACTAGAAAGCTGGAAATTTATAAGCCCACGACTATTAGGGGTAAATATTAAACCAACAGGAAAAGAAATTAAAGTATTAATAGCTTACGGACCAAACGAAGACGCCACTAAAGAAGAAAAAGATACATTCGAAAACGGTTTACAAAGAGCTGCAGAGAATCTTAAACACAAACAGGAACTAATAGTTTTAGGAGATTTAAACGCTAGAGTAGGCAACAATATAGAAACATCAGGAGAAGTAATAGGTAAAGAAGGAGAGACAACAACTTCTCCACATGGAGAGAGACTAATATATTTTTGCCTAAAGAATAACATAAAAATAGCCAACACATTTTTTCCTCATAAAGATATCCACAAATATACAAGAGTAAATGAAGACAGGTGTGAAAAGTCAATGACAGACTACATAACAGTTAGCAGATCCCTTTTTTTTTATAGTACATTGGATGCAAGAGTAAAGAGGACCAGAAATATTTAGTGATCATCACCTAGTGATTGCCAAAATGAGATTACTGACTGAAGAAAACAAACAGAAAAGGAAAGAGAAGAAAGCTACTAAACTCAAAATAGAGGAACTAAATATACCAATAGTAAAACACCTATACCAATCCAGGATAAAACGATTTATCAGTGAAAGGCAGATGGATCTGAAGGAAAGCACAATAAAAGAAAAGCGGCAAGTGTACAAAGAAACACTCCTCAGTTGTACTGAAGAGGTCTGTGGTAGGAAACAAATTAAAGGAGATAGGTAAAGAACAGCCTGGTGGAATGAGCATGTTAAGACTAAGATCAAAGAAAAGAAGGATGCCCGGAAGAAATATTTGCAAACAAAGAGACCAGAGGATAGGATATATTACGTGAATAAAAGGACTATCGCCAAAGAGGAAGTTAAGAAAGCAAAATAGGAACAATGGAAAGAGCTTGGACAAAGACTTCATGAAAGTTATCAAGGAAATCAAAAGCTGTTCTCGGGGAGGGGGGCAATGAAGAAGAGTATAAGAAAAAACAAAGCATGCCCAATACGTCAAATTAAGAATGCCAAAGGAGAAATTGCGAAAGGAGACAGCCAAATCATGGAAACATGGAGACAGCACACCAATTACATAATCCCTCCAGAACGTATGAAACAAGAAGAAAAGGTCAGTTAGTAAGAGTAACAAGTAATCCAGAAGAGACAGCTGAAGGTGTAGATATATATCAATGGAAGAAATCCAAACAGCTATGAGAAAAGTGAAATTAAGAAAAGCCCCAGGAGCGGATCAATTTTACCCAGAAATGATTAAAAACGAAGGGAGAGAGGCAGACAAACTACTACATGCAATATGCCAACAAGCATGGAAGTGCTACACGACTGGAAAAAGGGAACGGTAGTACCAATACACAAGAAAGGATCAACTGTGGAATGCTAAAACTATAGAGGGATATCACTACTTAGTGTTCCAGGAAAAGTGTATGTCAGGATACTGGAAATGAGATTACGGAAAAGAGTAGAGGATCAGATTGAAGAACATCAGAGTGGATTTAGACCAGGAAGAAGTCTACAAGACCACATATTTACAATGAGACAAATAATAGAAAAATTCCTTGAGAGAAACATTGACTTGCGCCTGTGGTTTATTGACTTAAAAAAGGCATTTGATACTGTGAGGAGGGACAAACTATGGCATTCCTTAAAAGAACACAATGTAGAGCAAATTTTAATAGAAGCCATTACATATTTTTACAATAAACCAAAATGTGCAGTGAGAGTAGCTGGAAACATATCTGCAGAATTTGATGTAAATATAGGAGTAAGACAGGGTTGTATTTTAAGTCCTCTTTTTTTAATCACATTTATGGATTCAGGCGCAAAGGCATCCTAAAAAATGAAGAAAACGAATGCGGGTATGTGGAAGCTCAAACCAGTAAATGTAGGAATGCTTTCATTTGTCGATGATTTAATTCTGTTTGGAAAATCAGAAAGTGACCTTCAGTCGAATATCAACATTATGAACAATGAAGTAAAGAAAAGATGAATGAGAGTAAATGCAAAGAAAACCAAAACAAGGCTAGTAACTATGGAAGCTAAAACACAAAATCTTAAATTGGGCAGGGAAAACTTAGAACAAGTTCACAGCTGCAATTACCTAGGAGTAGTGATTAACTCTGAGGGAAAACTAAGAGAAGAAATCAGCCAGAGAATCCAAAAAGGCAAGTGCAATATTCCACCGTCTAGGAAAGGCATTTGTAGGTAAGCAAGAAATGTCAACAAAAAACCAAAATGTCAGTATACAATACAGTTTATTGTTCTACTCTCCTCTATGGCAGTGAAACCTGGACCTTAGACAGTAGAGAATACAGTAGAGTACATGCAGTTGAAATGAAATATATAAGAAGCGTAGTAGGGAAAACTAAAAGAGGCGAAATCAGAAACACAACAATAAGAGATCAAACCAAAGCAGATGGTTTGGGCATGTAAACAGAATGAATGACAATAGAATAGCTAAATCAGTATACAGTGCTAAAGCCCAAGGTAAAAAACCAAAAGGCAGACCTCGGAGAAAGTGGGAAAAATATATAAAAGAGGCATTGAAGAATAGAAATTTAGCATTTTTGGAAGGAAACAGAAAATGCCAGGACAGGGCATCCTGGAGAAAGATATATATCATCTCGGGCATCTGTACCCATACACCGAAAGGTAGAATGGAACTGATAAAGAAAGAAAGGAAGATAATTAATAGCTGAGCTTAAAAATATTATAAAATTGCTCTTGTCGGATCATTATGTTCCCTTTTCAACTGTTGAATTCGAAACAATAATGTCAATGTAAAACTGCGCCTTCATTGCCGATCGCCAGTTTGACACATTTTTTTCCAAAGTTGATTAATTCCCTCAATATTGAGTGTATAAAAGTCAAACTTTGAGACACAAAATTTCAATTCCAGCTGTTTCAACCAATGACTTTAGTTTTTGTATCAGGGCATTTTGAGGGGTTTAAATACAATTTCTTTGGGTTGCATTTTTCTTTGTGGTCACCTGGTGTTGTGGCATACAGTCGTACAAGTTAGAAGTAGTTTACGTATTCAGACTCTGTTTTCCTATTTGAAGAGGTTGTAAGCTATGCACATCTTTGATGTGAATCTGTTTTCCAATTTGAAGAGGTTGTAATCTATGCATCTTTGATGTGAATCTGTTTTCCTATTTGAAGAGGTTGTAAGCTATGCACATCTTTGATGTGAATCTGTTTTCAATTTGAAGAGGTTGTAATCTATGCACATCTTTGATGTGAATCTGTTTTCCTATTTGAAGAGGTTGTAATCTATGCACATCTTTGATGTGAATCTGTTTTTCAATTTGAAGAGATTGTAATCTATGCACATCTTTGATGTGAATCTGTTTTCCAATTTGAAGAGGTTGTAAGCTATGCACATCTTTGATGTGGGAAAAAAACGACAATAAGTCACGACTCCAACAATGAAGACATGGCAAAAACGTGATTTTTCGGGTATATCTCTTTGTCAGACAACATTCGAGAAATAGCTACACACTAATTATATATAGGCATCACACAGTGTGATGTCGGAACGAAAAAACAGAAAGGAGGCGAAAGGAACCCATGATAGGCCTCATTTGACCGTGTCCTATGGAAACGTCAGACCAATTTTTTCCATGATAGGCCTCATTTGACCGTGTCCTATGGAAACGTCAGACCAATTTTTTCCATGATAGACCTCATTTGAGCGTGTCCTATGGAAACGTCAGACCAATTTTTTCCATGATAGGCCTCATTTGACCGTGTCCTATGGAAACGTCAGACCAATTTTTTCCATGATAGGCCTCATTTGACCGTGTCCTATGGAAACGTCAGACCAATTTTTTCCATGATAGGACTCATTTGACCGTGTCCTATGGAAACGTCAGACCAATTTTTTCCATGATAGGCCTCATTTGACCGTGTCCTATGGAAACGTCAGACCAATTTTTTCATGATAGGCCTCATTTGACCGTGTCCTATGGAAACGTCAGACCAATTTTTTTCCATGATAGGCCTCATTTGACCGTGTCCTATGGAAACGTCAGACCAATTTTTTTCATATGGTAGGCCTCATTTGACCATGTCCTATGGAAACGTCAGACCAATTTTTTCCATGATAGGCCTCATTTGACCGTGTCCTATGGAAACGTCAGACCAATTTTTTCCATGATAGGCCTCATTTGACCGTGTCCTATGGAAACGTCAGACCAATTTTTTCCATGATAGGCCTCATTTGACCGTGTCCTATGGGAACGTCAGACCAATTTTTTCCATGATAGGCCTCATTTGACCGTGTCCTATGGAAACGTCAGACCAATGTTTTCCATGATAGGCCTCATTTGACCGTGTCCTATGGAAACGTCAGACCAATTTTTTCCATGATAGGCCTCATTTGACCATGTCCTATGGAAACGTCAGACCACTGTTTTCCATGATAGGCCTCATTTGACCATGTTGTATTGAAATGTCAGACCACATTATCTCATGATAAGCCTCATTTGACCATGTCCTATGGAAACGTCAGACCATATTATCCCACGATAAGCCTCATTTGACTGTGTCCTTTGGGAACGTCAGACCAATGTTTTCCATGATAAACCTCATTTGATCATGTCGTATGGAAACGTCAGACCACATTTTATCATGATAAGCCTCATTTGACCATGTCCTATGGAAACGTCAGGTCATTTGTTTCCATGAAAGGCCTCATTTGACCGTGTCCTATGGAAACGTCAGGTCATTTGTTTCCATGAAAGGCCTCATTTGACCATGTCCTATGGAAACGTCAGGTCATTTGTTTCCATGAAAGACCTCATTTGACCATGTCCTATGGAAACGTCAGACCAATTTTTTCCATGATAAACCCCATTTGATCATGTCGTATGGAAATGTCAGACCACTGTTTTCCATGATAGGCCTCATTTGACCATGTCCTATGGAAACGTCAGACCACATTATCACATGATAAGCCTCATTTGACCATGTCCTATGGAAACGTCAGACCACATTTTATCATGATAAGCCTCATTTGACCATGTCCTATGGAAACGTCAGACCACATTTTATCATGATAAGCCTCATTTGACCATGTCCTATGGAAACGTCAGACCACATTTTATCATGATAAGCCTCATTTGACCATGTCCTATGGAAACGTCAGACCACATTTTATCATGATAAGCCTCATTTGACCATGTCCTATGGAAAGATCAGATCAAATTTTCCCATGAGAGACTTTCTTTGACAACGTCCTATTGAAACATCAGACCAAATTTTCCCATGAGAGACTTCCTTTGACAACGTCCTATTGAAACATCAGACCAAATTTTCCCATGAGAGGCCTTACTCGACCATGCCTTATGGAAAGGCAAGATCAAATTTTCCCATGAGAGGCCTTATTCGACCATGCCTTATGGAAGGGGCAAGATCAAATTTTCATCCCATGGTAGACCCCGTCTGTCTTTGTGTGAATTTTTGTTTTGTTTTGTTGTGTTTGTTTTGCTGATTTGTTGATTATTATTTTTCTCTTTTGATTGGCTGAGACTATTGTTGACAAAATCACGAAACAAACATTGTCGCAAATATCTCCAGTCGAGTCTAAGCTGGCCGTGTTCAAAATCAAATAACGCTTGGACCGACTTTTAATGTGAGTGACGTCATTCGAAGCATTGGCGTGGCAAACGAGGTCACGCTGATACCAAGCGAGTCAATTATTTAAAACAATTTGTTTTTTTCCTGGGAGCAAATAATGACTGCAAATACACAGTAAAACCCCCAAAAAAACGAGGACACACACACACACATACATCCACACACACACACACGCACACACACCCACACACACACACACACATACACACACACACACACACACACACACACACAACAACTATGCATTATTCAAGCATGGTCTTCAAACCGATACCAAGTGTTAGCCCACTCAACCAACGGTGATGATAAGCTTCTCACTGTTTCACCTGGACGTGCTCTCCTCTAATGCTATCCATGCCTGTCTTCTGGAGGGGGGGGAGGGTTTGTATTGTGGGCCATTGTCCGTCAACGCTTCATGAAACCATACCACATCTGACTGGACTTCATTTTTGAAGTGGCCGTGATCTCATCGTTCGTAAGTGACTAATTTTCCTCACGACTGTCTGTCTAGGTAGAACATGACATACTTAAAAAATTAAATAAAAAACTACTGTAAATATTTGTAAATACACTGTTTTATGTAAAAAAGAAAAAAAAGAAAAAGAAATAGTCAATGTGTTAAAAACATGCTAATATTTAGTAGTATTTTAGATTTGGTTATACAGTTTGATTTATTTCAAAATTTCAAAACATGGTTTTCGGATCAGCCTTTCGAAAGAGTCTGTAAGTGTTTCTTTACTTTCAGAATATTATTTTGATCATATATTATTCTTAACACAGATCAGCATTTTCCCCCTCCGAATCAGGCGGGAGGGAGAGGGGAGGGGTGTTGGCGGGGCGCTACTACTGGTGGGTAGGTCTTATTTCTTTTCCTTTCCCTTTTTCACTTATCTTTCATCTTGCCGATTCCTCTTAATTCTCCCTGAGATCATCACGAAAAGTAGACAGTGTAAATTTCAATTCAACAACAACAACAATAACAACAACAACAACAACAACCAGCTCAGAGCAGTCTATTAAAACGTGTTTAACAGTAAAAAGACAAATCATAGAAGTGACAGCGCGAAAAAGGCTGGTGGTCATCTGGTAACCTGAGAATTATAATCGTATGCCTGCTGGGAGCGCATGACGTCATTGTCATTTCTTGGCCTCATGAGGTGACGTCGGTGACCCAGTGGTTAGACTGCTGGACTTAGGAACATAAATTAAGGTCCAGGGTTCGAACCCTAGCAAAGCTAAGCCCGACGTTGTGTTCCTTGGGAAAGACACTTGACACGCAATTTCCCCACTCTACCCAGGTGCAAATGGGTACAAGCACTAGCTTCGGGTTAAAAATCTGCTTCAGACTAGCGCCATGCACAGGAGGTGATTTTAATCACATGTCTGTTCCGCTTCACACTACAGAAACTGGGACGAACCCCTGCTCTATGGGCCGTAAAGGTCTTGAAGGAACTTGATTTTACTTTACTAGGTCTCATAAGACTAAAAAGAGAAAATACAGATTTTAAGTCCATGGTCAAATGAGGCCCATCATGGTAAAATTGATCTCCACACACAAGAACTTTGATTTGATTTTATTTGGTTTTATTTTATTTTATTTTATTTTGTTTTATTTTATTCACATCCACAGATAAATTGAATTTGGAGTTGGGTTTTTTTTTGGTAGGATTTTTGTTGTTGAAATTGCCTAGATTGCCCTGTAAATAGCCAAAGGATCTTAAACCTGCACAGTGGTGTGACCTGATTACGGTACCTCCTGTTTATCATCCGTCGTCTATATGACTGGGTGTCGATCCATAGTTCCTGGCCCTGGGGGAAAGGGGGGGTAGACTTTACTCGAAACATAAGAAAAAAAAACTCGAGAAAACTTTTCAACCTGCCGGAGTTTGAACCCACGACCATTTATATGGAAGAGGCGGACACAATGCTCTTAGACTACCGATACCCCCCCCCCAACCGTACAAGAGCACTATCCCTGATTTTTATATAATTCCAATCTCACCAGGCCATTTCATTCTCAGTCCTTTTCAATTCCCACGGGGAGTACACTACAGTGCGTCTGCATGGTAATAATACTATTATTATCATACGTTTCATACTGGCACGTTGGTTTCATACTGACACTTTCGTTTCATACTGGCACGTTAGTTTCATACTGGCATTTTGGTTTCATACTGGTACGTTAGTTTCACACTGCATTTTGGTTTCATACTGGCACGTTAGTTTGATACTGGCACGTTAGTTTGATACTGGCACGTTAGTTTGATACTGGCACTTTGGTTTCATACTGGCACGTTAGTTTGATACTGGCACTTTGGTTTCATACTGGCACGTTACTTTGATACTGGCACTTTGGTTTCATACTGGCACGTTAGTTTGATACTGGCAAGTTAGTTTGATACTGGCACTTTGGTTTCATACTGGCACGTTAGTTTGATACTGGCACGTTAGTTTGATACTGGCACTTTGGTTTCATACTGGCACGTTAGTTTGATACTGGCACGTTAGTTTGATACTGGCACGTTAGTTTGATACTGGCACGTTAGTTTGATACTGGCACGTTAGTTTGATACTGACACTTTGGTTTCATACTGGCACGTTAGTTTGATACTGACACTTTGGTTTCATACTGGCACGTTAGTTTGATACTGACACTTTGGTTTCATACTGGCACGTTAGTTTGATACTGACACTTTGGTTTCATACTGGCACGTTAGTTTGATACTGGCACGTTAGTTTGATACTGGCACGTTAGTTTGATACTGACACTTTGGTTTCATACTGGCACGTTAGTTTGATACTGGCACGTTAGTTTGATACTGGCACGTTAGTTTGATACTGACACTTTGGTTTCATACTGGCACGTTAGTTTGATACTGACACTTTGGTTTGATACTGGCACGTTAGTTTGATACTGGCACGTTAGTTTGATACTGACACTTTGGTTTCATACTGGCACGTTAGTTTGATACTGGCACGTTAGTTTGATACTGGCACGTTAGTTTGATACTGGCACGTTAGTTTGATACTGACACTTTGGTTTCATACTGGCACGTTAGTTTGATACTGACACTTTGGTTTGATACTGGCACGTTAGTTTGATACTGGCACGTTAGTTTGATACTGACACTTTGGTTTGATACTGACACTTTGGTTTGATACTGACACTTTGGTTTGATACTGACACTTTGGTTTGATACTGACACTTTGGTTTGATACTGACACGTTGGTTTGATACTGGCACGTTAGTTTGATACTGGCACGTTAGTTTGATACTGACACGTTAGTTTGATACTGACACTTTGGTTTCATACTGGCACGTTAGTTTGATACTGACACTTTGGTTTCATACTGGCACGTTAGTTTGATACTGGCATTTTGGTTTCATACTGGTACGTTAGTTTCACACTGCATTTTGGTTTCATACTGGCACGTTAGTTTGATACTGGCACGTTAGTTTGATACTGACACTTTCGTTTCATACTGGCACGTTAGTTTCATACTGGCATTTTGGTTTCATACTGGTACGTTAGTTTCACACTGCATTTGGTTTCATACTGGCACGTTAGTTTGATACTGGCACGTTAGTTTGATACTGACACTTTGGTTTCATACTGGTACGTTAGTTTGATACTGACACTTTGGTTTCATACTGGCACGTTAGTTTGATACTGACACTTTGGTTTCATACTGGCACGTTAGTTTGATACTGACACTTTGGTTTCATACTGGCACGTTAGTTTGATACTGGCACGTTAGTTTGATACTGACACTTTGGTTTGATACTGACACTTTGGTTTGATACTGACACTTTGGTTTGATACTGACACTTTGGTTTCATACTGGCACGTTAGTTTGATACTGACACTTTGGTTTGATACTGACACTTTGGTTTGATACTGACACGTTAGTTTGATACTGACACGTTAGTTTGATACTGACACTTTGGTTTGATACTGACACTTTGGTTTGATACTGACACTTTGGTTTCATACTGGCACGTTAGTTTGATACTGGCACGTTAGTTTGATACTGACACTTTGGTTTGATACTGACACTTTGGTTTGATACTGACACTTTGGTTTGATACTGACACTTTGGTTTCATACTGGCACGTTAGTTTGATACTGACACTTTGGTTTGATACTGGCACGTTAGTTTGATACTGGCACGTTAGTTTGATACTGACACTTTGGTTTGATACTGACACTTTGGTTTGATACTGACACTTTGGTTTGATACTGACACTTTGGTTTGATACTGACACTTTGGTTTGATACTGACACTTTGGTTTGATACTGACACGTTAGTTTGATACTGGCACGTTAGTTTGATACTGGCACGTTAGTTTGATACTGACACGTTAGTTTGATACTGACACTTTGGTTTCATACTGGCACGTTAGTTTGATACTGACACTTTGGTTTCATACTGGCACGTTAGTTTGATACTGGCACGTTAGTTTGATACTGACACGTTAGTTTGATACTGACACGTTAGTTTGATACTGGCACGTTAGTTTGATACTGGCATGTTAGTTTGATACTGGCACGTTAGTTTGATACTGACACGTTAGTTTGATACTGACACTTTGGTTTCATACTGGCACGTTAGTTTGATACTGACACTTTGGTTTGATACTGGCACGTTAGTTTGATACTGACACTTTGGTTTGATACTGACACGTTAGTTTGATACTGACACTTTGGTTTCATACTGGCACGTTAGTTTGATACTGACACTTTGGTTTCATACTGGCACGTTAGTTTGATACTGACACTTTGGTTTGATACTGGCACGTTAGTTTGATACTGGTACGTTAGTTTCATACTGACACTTTGGTTTGATACTGGCACGTTAGTTTGATACTGACACGTTAGTTTCATACTGGCACGTTAGTTTGATACTGGCACGTTAGTTTGATACTGACACGTTAGTTTGATACTGACACGTTAGTTTCATACTGACACGTTAGTTTGATACTGACACTTTGGTTTGATACTGGCACGTTAGTTTGATACTGGTACGTTAGTTTCATACTGACACTTTGGTTTGATACTGAAACTTTGGTTTGATACTGACACTTTGGTTTGATACTGACACGTTAGTTTGATACTGACACGTTAGTTTGATACTGGCACGTTAGTTTGATACTGACG
The DNA here is from genome assembly GCA_037039925.1 of Doris montereyensis. Classification (NCBI taxonomy): domain Eukaryota; kingdom Metazoa; phylum Mollusca; class Gastropoda; order Nudibranchia; family Dorididae; genus Doris; species Doris montereyensis. The sequence goes on along the minus strand of JAXRKP010000136.1, from coordinate 315,799 downwards.
TTAGTTTGATACTGACACGTTAGTTTGATACTGACACGTTAGTTTGATACTGACACGTTAGTTTGATACTGACACGTTAGTTTGATACTGACACGTTAGTTTGATACTGACACGTTAGTTTGATACTGACACGTTAGTTTGATACTGACACGTTAGTTTGATACTGACACGTTAGTTTGATACTGACACGTTAGTTTGATACTGACACGTTAGTTTGATACTGACACGTTAGTTTGATACTGGCACTTAGTTTGATACTGACACGTTAGTTTGATACTGACACGTTAGTTTGATACTGACACTTTGGTTTGATACTGACACGTTAGTTTGATACTGACACTTTGGTTTGATACTGACACTTTGGTTTGATACTGACACGTTAGTTTGATACTCACACGTTAGTTTGATACTGGCACGTTAGTTTGATACTGACACGTTAGTTTGATACTGGCACGTTAGTTTGATACTGACACGTTAGTTTGATACTGACACGTTAGTTTGATACTGACACGTTAGTTTGATACTGACACGTTAGTTTGATACTGACACGTTAGTTTGATACTGACACGTTAGTTTGATACTGACACGTTAGTTTGATACTGACACGTTAGTTTGATACTGACACGTTAGTTTGATACTGACACGTTAGTTTGATACTGGCACTTAGTTTGATACTGACACGTTAGTTTGATACTGACACGTTAGTTTGATACTGACACTTTGGTTTGATACTGACACGTTAGTTTGATACTGACACTTTGGTTTGATACTGACACGTTAGTTTGATACTGACACGTTAGTTTGATACTGACACGTTAGTTTGATACTGGCACGTTAGTTTGATACTGACACGTTAGTTTGATACTGGCACGTTAGTTTGATACTGACACGTTAGTTTGATACTGACACGTTAGTTTGATACTGACACGTTAGATTGATACTGGCACGTTAGTTTGATACTGACACTTTGGTTTGATACTGACACGTTAGTTTGATACTGACACGTTAGTTTGATACTGACACGTTAGTTTGATACTGGCACTTAGTTTGATACTGACACGTTAGTTTGATACTGACACGTTAGTTTGATACTGACACTTTGGTTTGATACTGGCACGTTAGTTTGATACTGACACGTTAGTTTGATACTGACACGTTAGTTTGATACTGGCACTTAGTTTGATACTGGCACTTTGGTTTGATACTGACACTTTGGTTTGATACTGACACTTTGGTTTGATACTGACACTTTGGTTTGATACTGACACTTTGGTTTGATACTGACACTTTGGTTTGATACTGACACTTTGGTTTGATACTGACACGTTAGTTTGATACTGACACGTTAGTTTGATACTGGCACGTTAGTTTGATACTGGCACTTTCGTTTGATACTGACACTTTGGTTTGATACTGGCACGTTAGTCTCATACTGGCACGTTAGTTTGATACTGACACTTTGGTTTGATACTGACACGTTAGTTTGATACTGGCACGTTAGTTTGATACTGACACGTTAGTTTTATACTGACACTTTGGTTTGATACTGACACGTTAGTTTGATACTGACACGTTAGTTTGATACTGACACTTTGGTTTGATACTGACACTTTGGTTTGATACTGACACGTTAGTTTGATACTGACACGTTAGTTTGATACTGACACGTTACTTTGATACTGACACGTTAGTTTGATACTGACACGTTACTTTGATACTGACACGTTAGTTTGATACTGACACTTTGGTTTGATACGGGCACGTTACTTTGATACTGACACGTTACTTTGATACTGACACGTTACTTTGATACTGACACGTTACTTTGATACTGACACGTTACTTTGATACTGACACGTTAGTTTGATACTGACACTTTGGTTTGATACGGGCACGTTACTTTGATACTGGCACGTTAGTTTGATACTGACACGTTAGTTTGATACTGACACGTTACTTTGATACTGACACGTTAGTTTGATACTGACACGTTACTTTGATACTGACACGTTAGTTTGATACTGACACGTTAGTTTGATACTGACACGTTACTTTGATACTGACACGTTAGTTTGATACTGACACGTTAGTTTGATACTGACACGTTACTTTGATACTGACACGTTAGTTTGATACTGACACGTTACTTTGATACTGACACGTTAGTTTGATACTGACACGTTAGTTTGATACTGACACGTTAGTTTGATACTGACACGTTAGTTTGATACTAGCAGGTTAGTTTGATACTGACACGTTAGTTTGATACTAGCAGGTTAGTTTGATACTGACACGTTAGTTTGATACTGACACGTTACTTTGATACTAGCAGGTTAGTTTGATACTGACACGTTAGTTTGATACTGACACGTTAGTTTGATACTGACACGTTAGTTTGATACTGGCACGTTAGTTTGATACTGGCACGTTAGTTTCATACTGGCATTTTGGTTTCATACTGGTACGTTAGTTTCATACTGGCATTTTGGTTTCATACTGACACTTTGGTTTGATACTGGCACGTTAGTTTGATACTGGCACGTTAGTTTGATACTGACACGTTAGTTTGATACTGGCACTTTGGTTTGATACTGACACGTTAGTTTGATACTGACACGTTAGTTTGATACTGGCACTTTGGTTTGATACTGACACGTTAGTTTGATACTGACACGTTAGTTTGATACTGGCACTTTGGTTTGATACTGACACTTTGGTTTGATACTGACACGTTAGTTTGATACTGGCACTTTGGTTTGATACTGACACGTTAGTTTGATACTGACACGTTAGTTTGATACTGACACTTTGGTTTGATACTGACACGTTAGTTTGATACTGGCACTTTGGTTTGATACTGACACTTTGGTTTGATACTGACACTTTGGTTTGATACTGACACGTTAGTTTCATACAGACACGTTAGTTTGATACTGGCACTTTGGTTTGATACTGACACGTTAGTTTGATACTGACACGTTAGTTTCATACAGACACGTTAGTTTGATACTGGCACTTTGGTTTGATACTGACACGTTAGTTTGATACTGGCACGTTAGTTTCATACAGACACGTTAGTTTGATACTGGCACTTTGGTTTGATACTGACACGTTAGTTTGATACTGACACGTTAGTTTGATACTGACACGTTAGTTTGATACTGGCACTTTGGTTTGATACTGACACGTTAGTTTGATACTGACACGTTAGTTTGACACTGGCACTTTGGTTTGATACTGACACGTTAGTTTGATACTGGCACTTTGGTTTGATACTGGCACTTTGGTTTGATACTGACACGTTAGTTTGATACTGACACGTTAGTTTGATACTGGCACTTTGGTTTGATACTGACACGTTAGTTTGATACTGACACGTTAGTTTGATACTGGCACTTTGGTTTGATACTGACACGTTAGTTTGATACTGACACGTTAGTTTGATACTGACACGTTAGTTTGATACTGACACGTTAGTTTGATACTGACACGTTAGTTTGATACTGGTACGTTAGTTTGATACTGGCACGTTAGTTTGATACTGACACGTTAGTTTGATACTGGTACGTTAGTTTGATACTGACACGTTAGTTTGATACTGACACGTTAGTTTGATACTGACACGTTAGTTTGATACTGGTACGTTAGTTTGATACTGACACGTTAGTTTGATACTGACACGTTAGTTTGATACTGACACGTTAGTTTGATACTGACACGTTAGTTTGATACTGACACGTTAGTTTGATACTGGCACTTTGGTTTGATACTGACACGTTAGTTTGATACTGGCACTTTGGTTTGATACTGACACGTTAGTTTGATACTGGCACGTTAGTTTGATACTGGCACGTTAGTTTGATACTGACACGTTAGTTTGATACTGACACGTTAGTTTGATACTGGCACGTTAGTTTGATACTGACACGTTAGTTTCATACTGGCACGTTAGTTTGATACTGACACGTTAGTTTCATACTGACATTTTGGTTTGATACTGACACTTTGGTTTGATACTGGCACGTTAGTTTGATACTGACACGTTAGTTTGATACTGACACGTTAGTTTGATACTGACACGTTAGTTTGATACTGACACGTTAGTTTGATACTGACACGTTAGTTTGATACTGACACGTTAGTTTCATACTGACACGTTAGTTTCATACTGACACGTTAGTTTGATACTGGCACGTTAGTTTGATACTGACACGTTAGTTTGATACTGACACGTTAGTTTGATACTGGCACGTTAGTTTGATACTGGCACGTTAGTTTGATACTGACACGTTAGTTTCATACTGACATTTTGGTTTGATACTGACACTTTGGTTTGATACTGGCACGTTAGTTTGATACTGACACGTTAGTTTCATACTGACACGTTAGTTTGATACTGACACGTTAGTTTCATACTGACACGTTAGTTTGATACTGGCACGTTAGTTTCATGCTGACACTTTGGTTTGATACTGGCACGTTAGTTTCATACTGACACTTTGGTTTGATACTGGCACGTTAGTTTCATACTGGCACGTTAGTTTCATACTGACACGTTAGTTTCATACTGATACTTTGGTTTGATACTGGCACGTTAGTTTCATACTGGCACGTTAGTTTCATACTGGCACTTTGGTTTCATACTGGCACTTTGGTTTCATACTGGAACGTTAGTTTCATACTGGTGCTATGTTCACACTGACATTTTGGTTTCATACTGATACTTTTTTGGCTTCATAGTGACACTTTGGTTTCATAATGACACTTTGGTTTCATAATGCCACTTTGGTTTCATACTGGCACATTATATTCACACTGACACTTTGGTTTCATAATAACACTTTGGTTTCATAATGACACTTTGGTTTCATACTGGCACTTTGGTTTCATACTGGCTCGTTGGTTTCATACTGACACTTTGGTTTCATACTGGCACATTATCTTCACACTGACATTTTGGTTTCATACTGGCTCGTTGGTTTTATACTGACACTTTGGTTTCATACTGGCACATTATGTTCGCACTGACATTTTGGTTTCATACTGGCACTTTGGTTTCATACTGGCACATTATGTTCATACTGACATTTTTGTTTCATACTGACATTTTGGTTTCATACTGGCACTTTGGTTTCATACTGGCACATTATGTTCACACTGACACTTTGGTTTCATACTGACATTTTGGTTTCATACTGGCACATTATCTTCACACCGACATTTTGGTTTCATACTGGCACTTTGGTTTCATACCTGCACATTATGTTCACACTGACATTTTTGTTTCATATTGGCACATTATGTTCACACTGACACTTTGGTTTCATACTGACATTTTGGTTTCATACTGGCACATTATGTTCACACTGACATTTTGGTTTCAGACTGACACTTTGGTTTCATACTGGCACATTATGTTCACACTGACATTTTGGTTTCATACTGACACATTATGTTCACACTGACATTTTGGTTTCATACTGGCACATTATGTTCACACTGACATTTTGGTTTCATACTGGCACATTATGCTCACAGTGACATTTTGGTTTCATACTGGCACATTATGTTCACACTGACACTTTGGTTTCATACTGGCAATTTATGTTCACACTGACATTTTTGGTTTCATACTGACACTTTGGTTTCATACTTGCACGTTGGTTTCATACTGGCACTTTGGTTTCATACTGGCACTTTGGTTTCATACTGGCACTTTGGTTTCATACTGGCACTTTATGTTCACACTGACATTTTGGTTTCATACTGGCACTTTATGTTCACATTGACATTTTGGTT
>JAXRKP010000136.1:275000-300000 GCA_037039925.1 Doris montereyensis | reverse complement strand
TATTTTCTGTTGTAGTTATTGTTCCAGTTCTTATTTGAAAACATCAAATTATATATTTCTGCATTTTATTTTCTGTTGTAGTTATTGTTCCAGTTCTTACTTGAAAACATCAAATTATATATTTCTGCATTTATTTTCTGTTGTAGTTATTGTTCCAGTTCTTACTTGAAAACATCAAATTATATATTTCTGCATTTTATTTTCTGTTGTAGTTATTGTTCCAGTTCTTATTTTCTTTGAAAAAAACATCAAATTATATATTTCTGCATTTTATTTTCCGTTGTAGTTATTGTTCCAGTTCTTACTTGAAAACATCAAATTATATATTTCTGCATTTTATTTTCCGTTGTAGTTATTGTTCCAGTTCTTACTTGAAAACATCAAATTATATATTTCTTCATTTTATTTTCTGTTGTAGTTATTGTTCCAGTTCTTACTTAAAAACATCAAATTATATATTTCTTCATTTTATTTTCTGTTGTAGTTATTGTTCCAGTTCTTACTTGAAAACATCAAATTATATATTTCTTCATTTTATTTTCTGTTGTAGTTATTGTTCCAGTTCTTACTTGAAAACATCAAATTATATTTTCTTCATTTTATTTTCTGTTGTAGTTATTGTTCCAGTTCTTATTTGAAAACATCAAATTATATATTTCTTCATTTTATTTTCTGTTGTAGTTATTGTTCCAGTTCTTACTTGAAAACATCAAATTATATATTTCTGCATTTTATTTTCTGTTGTAGTTATTGTTCAGTTCTTATTTGAAAACATCAAATTATATATTTCTTCATTTTATTTTCTGTTGTAGTTATTGTTCCAGTTCTTATTTGAAAACATCAAAATTATATATTTCTTCATTTTATTTTCTGTTGTAGTTATTGTTCCAGTTCTTATTTGAAAACATCAAATTATATATTTCTGCATTTATTTTCTGTTGTAGTTATTGTTCCAGTTCTTACTTGAAAACATCAAATTATATATTTCTGCATTTTATTTTCTGTTGTAGTTATTGTTCTCCAGTTCTTACTTGTTGACATTAGGATGAAATACGTGTCTTACTTTACTTTTATTTGTTCTGTTCTTCCTACATCTGCAAAGTGTCGAAACAACTGTGTTAGACCAGAGACATCTCTATGAGTCATTTTCCTTTTAACAATATGGGTGATGCTCCTCAGGTGCGATGTTAACGTTGCTGTTTTAATCTACACAAACAACTGTAGGACATCTCTTGAAAACAATAATTTAGTAGAACGTTCTGATGACACGTGAATTCAAGCACTTATTAATTTAGTAGAACGTTCTGATGACACGTGATTCAAGCACTTATTAATTTAGTAGAACGTTCTGATGCCATGTCAATTCAAGCACTTATTAATTTAGTAGAACGTTCTGATGACACGTGCTTCAAGCACTTATTAATTTAGTAGAACGTTCTGATGCCATGTCAATTCAAGCACTTATTAATTTAGTAGAACGTTCTGATGACACGTCAATTCAAGCACTTATTAATTTAGTAGAACGTTCTGATGCCATGTCAATTCAAGCACTTATTAATTTAATAAAACGTTCTGATGCCATGTCAATTCAAGTACTTATCAATTTAGTAGAACATAGAACATGCTGATGCCAGGTCAATTCAAGCACTTATTAATTTAGTAGAACATGCTGATGTCATGTCAATTGAAGCACTTATTAATTTAGTAGAACGTGCTAATGTCATGTCAATTCAAGCACTTATTAATTTAGTAGAACATGCTGATGCCAGGTCAATTCAAGCACTTATTAATTTAATAGAATGTGCTGATGTCATGTCAATTCAAGCACTTATTAATTTAATAGAATGTGCTGATGACATGTCAGTTCAAGAACGTATTAATTTAGTAGAATGTGCTGATGCCATGTCAATTCAAGCACTTATTAATTTAATAGAATGTGCTGATAACTCGTAAATTCAAGCACTTATTGATTTAGTAGAACATGCTGATGCCATGTCAATTCAAGCACTTATTAATTTAATAGAATGTGCTGATGACATGTCAATTCAAGAACGTATTAATTTAGTAGAATGTGCTGATGCCATGTCAATTCAAGCACTTATTAATTTAATAGAATGTGCTGATGTCATGTCAATTCAAGCACTTATTAATTTAATAGAATGTGCTGATGACTCGTAAATTCAAGCACTTATTGATTTAGTAGAACATGCTGATGCCATGTCAATGCAAGCACTTATTACTACGAAAGCAGACATCACAAACTACATTCAAACAGTTAATAATTTTATCCACTAGTGTTATGAACACTTTTTACAATTAAACGTGAAAAAAAAAACAACCCAAAAATTTTTTTTGACTTTGCGATAAGTGGTCCAGACCATTGTAAAATCATAATTGAAAACGAAATTGTTGAAAAGATCAAAGAATATAAATATCTCGGTATAACTTTTGATGACAAATGATAATGACGGCGACTATCACAAAGAACACTATGTCAATTTTTATTATAGCACTAACAAGAGAATGTATTTCATGTGGAAATTGTACATTTTACACATTGCAACCACATTGCTGTCTTTGTGTTTGAACACGTGCATAATAAATATATTAACTTTTTGTTTTATTGCATGGGGACGCAATAACAGAGAGGTGAGAAGAAAAACAATATCAATAGAGCTTTAAGAAATGCTTCTAAAATGTTAGGACAATCAGCTGTTTCTTTTCATGTTGAATAAAAAAAACAGTGTGTAACTTAAAATTACTTAAAATCATAAACGAAGAGTCTCATGTCCTCAACTCCCAAATCCAGACAAGTAGTAGGAGTGGGAGGCTTTTACATTAAACAACCCATCTTGACGTCGCGATTTTAATTCATATTTCTCTTTCGCCATACGAAATTATGATTTCATCTATGTAAAGAAATTAACATTCCACTTTGTTGTACCCATGTATTGTGATGTCCTTAACATTACGAAAGTGAGAGCCCTATGAGTGAATGAGTGAGAGCATAATCATATTATATTTTGTTAATTAATTTATCTGTTGTGATTATCAATTATTGTGAAGCACAATGTGAATTCCTGTTTATGGGGTCAATACAGCATATTTTATCTTATCTTATCTTATCTTATCTTATCTTGTCTTATCTTATCTTATCTTATCTTGTCTTGTCTTGTCTTGACTTGTCTTGTCTTGTCTTGTCTTAAAGGTCGGACGACGGCCAGGTGTGTTGTTCTTTTGTATAGACATGTTGTTCTTTTGTATAGACATGTTGTTCTTTTGTATAGACATGTTGTTCTTTTGTATAGACATGTTGTTCTTTTGTATGGACATGTTGTTCTGTTGTTCTTTTGTATAGACATGTTGTTCTTTTGTATAGACATGTTGTTCTTTTTTGTATAGACATGTTGTTCTTTTGTATAGACATGTTGTTCTTTTGTATGTTCTTTTATAGACATGTTGTTCTTTTGTATAGACATGTTGTTCTTTTGTATAGACATGTTGTTCTTTTGTATAGACATGTTGTTCTTTTGTATAGACATGTTGTTCTTTGTATAGACATGTTGTTCTTTTGTTGTTCTTTGTATAGTATGGACATGTTGTTCTTTTGTATAGACATGTTGTTCTTTTGTATGGACATGTTGTTCTTTTGTATAGACATGTTGTTCTTTTGTATAGACATGTTGTTCTTTTGTATGGACATGTTGTTCTTTTGTATGGACATGTTGTTTTTTGTATAGACATGTTGTTTTTTGTATGGACATGTTGTTCTTTTGGAGGTTCTCTTTGACTCCGTCGATTCATATTCCTTGCCTTGAATCTGTCAAATTTTATGTTGTAGATCTTTGAGGCTGGCTGTTGTGTCCAAACCATTCGACTTGTCTCTCAACATAAAGCACTGGGCTTATCCTATGATAATATACGGTCTCACCACTTTTCATCATCATCTTCACCATCTTCACCATCATCATCATCATCATCATCATCATCATCATCATCATCATCATCTTCTTCTTCTTCTTCTTCTTCTTCTTTTTCTTCTTCTTCTTCTTCTTCTTCTTCTTTTCTTCTTCTTCTTCTTCTTCTTCTTCTTCTTGTTTTTGTTGTTGTTGTTGTTTTTGTTGTTATTATTAGTATTATCATTATTATTATTATTATTATTATTATTATTATTATTATTATTATTATTATTATTATTATTATTATCATTATGATTATTATTATTATTATTATTATTATTATTATTATTATTATTATTATTATTATTATTATTATTATTATTATTATTATCAATATTATTTCATCGTCTTTTTTCTTCTTGTCTTTTTCTTTGTTTACAGATATTATTGAACACTTGCAATGGCAACTGCAGTAATGTACTGTGCTTTGATCTTCGCCACAATCATCTTGAGTTCATTCATCTCATGCGTGCCTTTGAATACCACCCTTAGCAACAACAGCAGCAACAACGACAGCAACAACAATAACACCAACAATAACAACGGCAGCATTGACAGCGACATCAATAAACAAGAAGACAATGCAAGTGAAAGCTTGAATAGTTTGGGTGCAAGCTCTGGCACCACCCCCGCCTTGACCTCCTCCTCCTCCTCCTCCTCCTCCTCCTTATCATCATCATCACCTGCACAAAACGATGGGAGTTCGGAGACAACAACTCGTGCTAAATTCGATAACCGTGATAAGCTAATACCTTTCGTGCCAATCCATTTAGACGGGAAAGGTGACGTCATCATTCCACCGAAAAAAAACGGCGAATGGCCTCAGATCGACGGACATCAGAAGCAAAGAAATTCTACTTCCAACATTCACCTTGATGATCGCAATGGCAGCGTCATGACGACGACATCCAATGAAAGCGATTACCGCCTCGGTGGAAAGGGTTGTTCCATGAATTATTGTCCCATCTTAGAGATATGTCCACCAAGCAAGCTTTGCGCCATGACCTTTAACTGCAAAAAGGTACCTGTGTGTTGAAAAGCTGACCACGCCTACGACAACGCTTCCAGGGAATAGCAGTAGAACGGCAGGTGAGAGTACGATCGATTTCCATTGGTGGCCTTGTAATGTGAGCCTGCCTTGCCTGGTAACAAAGCGAAATAATAATAATAATAACAATAAAAAAAAATAAAAATAAAAAATAATAGTAATAATAATAATAATAATGATAATAATAAAAAAATAATAATGGTGATGACGATGATAATGATAATGATAATGATAATGATAATAAAAAAATTTTTTTTAAATAATAGTGGCAAATACAATTATTATTACTATTATTATTATTATTATTATTATTATTATTATTATTATTATTATTAGTAGTAGTAGTAGTAGTAGTAGTAGTAGTAGTAGTAGTAGTAGTAGTAGTAGTAGTAGTAGTAGTAGTAGTAGTAGTAGTAGTAGTAGTAGTAGTAGTAGTAGTAGTAGTAGTAGTAGTAGTATTAATTATCGTTATTAAAATTATGACTCTACTTATCTCCATTTTTACCTGTAACGTGACTTTGGTACCCTATTACCGTCTAGGATTTCAGAATTGGAATTGTGAGGTCCCCATGTTACGGTTGTTATGAAACTTTGAAACCGCCGAAAAGGAAGTCGTCTTTTTTTCTTTTTTTTTTTTTTTTACTATTTAATGTCATGTTTCGTTGTCGTTCATCCAGAAACTGATCACGTGACCACCGTGGACACAATTCGAGGCTTTTGTGAGGCAGAGGACAGCAACATGTGAGTGCAATGTTGTCCTGGTTTTCAGGCAATCGCGTTCTGAATGTTTATATGTGCATGTGACGTAATGACTTATGGCCGCCTCTCTCTCTGATTTTCGCTGATATGATCTTCCACTGTTTTTGGTCGCTGGCGATTGACCGTAGTTGGTTCAGATCTTCCACATTTAGAGTTCCATTTGCTCCACTAGGCGGGGAGAGATCTGTATTAATCACCACCGGAAGTGTAGTCAATGACATTTCTCTAAATTTGCTTTCAGATGTCATGAAGTCAACTTTTATTGCTTTATTAGCGGGAATATCCTCACCCTTTTCTTAACATGTGTCCTAAAAGGTGTCAACGATTTTCTAAAATGAATAGTGAGTGTTATTTTTGGCTGTCTTCTGAGTGATAGAATGACTTATAGGAAATTGGTACCGGATAATGAATATTGAGTATTTTTTCGGAGCTATGCTCTGTGACACACGTCTAGTCTAACTTCTTCATTTTGAAGAAGGTACCATGTGCCACAATTGTAGGTCAGTGCTGATTTGTCGAGGCTTCTGTATAGTTTGATTTGCATCTTTCTCTTGATTCTGTCTCCTCTGATCGAGATGCTCATTAATTTGTTTAGAGCGATTATGAACAACTGTTTCATTCTCTATACAACTTCTTTATCTCTTAACAGCGAACCTGCTTTTTGGTATTTCTCCATGCGCTACTACTTTTATGGTTGTACTACGAGTTCCGTCTTGACAGATTTCCCATTGAGTCTATAAGTTTTCAAGATTAAAAAAAAAAGCTTTTGATATATTATTATATAAATGTATATGGATATATAGATAAATAATGACATGGGATCGTATTGACGCCCCAGAGGAACAAAGACGAGACATTATACAAAGGAATAGAGAGGACAAAATACATAAAACCTACGACCTTCACATCAGCGCTCATCGCCTCGACATGAGAGGAAACGTAGCACCAACCAAGCTTTCATGTCTGGTTTTATATCTATTGTTAGGCCTGTTATTCCTATTTCATGTTCCTAGTCATTACAAATAGGAACATCAGCAACAATGACGTTATACGATCCTTGAATGGCAAGAGAAGAGAAGAATGGAGAAAATCCATGATCGCATCGCCAATTCCCAATGCCTGCCCCAGACTCGACACATGATTCATTAGTTCTCGGCCGACTGCTAGATCTAGACGTCGTACTCTTAGGAAATGAACTTCACTCGGGCTTTCCTCACTCGGCTTAGGAGTGAATAGTACCGAGCTGTAGGGAGAGAGAGAGAGAGAGAGAGAGAGAGAGAGAGAGAGAGAGAGAGAGAGAGAGAGAGAGAGAGAGAGAGAGAGAGAGAGAGAGAGAGAGAGAGAGAGAGAGAGATGTCATAGCGTTAGTGAAGTATCTAACAGGCTTTTGTATTGTATATTTCCCACGAAGTTGAGAAGAATTTTGACTGAAATGGCCTGCTGAGGGGCGGGGGGGGGGTGATAAAGGATGTACAATTGGTGAGCCTGTACTTGTGTGGCGATACGGACTAAAAAAAATAATAAAAAATAAAAACTATATATATATATTTAGCTTTGTCTTTTACTTTTAGCCTAAGTCTCAGCAACAATCGTTATTTGTTTAACATTATAAGAATTGACTGAACAATTTCGTAATAAAAGCTTATTATGTGAGTGCATCTTAATCCCATCATTTTAAACAATCTTACTCTTCATCCGCTTCCCACAGCTGTAAGCACGGCAACTGTAGCGACGATGGTTTCAACTGTGAATGTGACGTGGGTTGGATCGGCGTGGTGTGTGAAATCAGGTGCAACTTGCCGTGTATGAATGGCGAGTGTGACGTGAAGAACCCCACGCCCCCAGACAGCACCCACCAAGACATGTACTGCGTCTGCATTAACGGGTGGATAGGGGAACTCTGTGAGCTGGAGCGCCCCGATCCCATCGGTGAGTTAGTTTATCAAAGCGGGTTCACATCGTCATCATCGTCATCATCATCCTCATCATCATCATGCCATTACTTTGTCGCAACGAGTTCCGCAGTCTACGGGGGTCGCGTGCAGTGTTAACGTGGTCTACGGGCTGTGTACTAGATTAACGTGGTCTAAGGGTCGTGTACTAGATTAACGTGGTCTAAGGGTCGTGTACTAGATTAACTTGGTCTACTTGTGTACTAGACTAACGTTGTCTATGGGTTGTACCAGACTAACGTGGTCTAAGGGTTGTGTACTAGACTAACGTTGTCTATGGGTTGTGTACTAGACTAACGTTGTCTACGGGTTGTGTACCAGACTAACGTTGTCTATGGGTTGTGTACGTTGTCTAGACTAACGTTGTCTAAGGGTCTAAGTCGTACTAGACTAACGTTGTCTAAAGGTTGTGTACTAGACTAATGTGGTCTAAGGGTCGTGTACTAGACTAACGTTGTCTAAGGGTTGTAATGTACTAGACTAATGTGGTCTAAGGGTCGTGTACTAGACTAACGTTGTCTAAGGGTCGTGTACTAGACTAACGTTGTCTAAGGGTCGTGTACTAGACTAACGTTGTCTAAGTCTACTAGGTTGTGTACTAGACTAACGTTGTCTAAGGGTCGTCTACTAGACTAATGTTGTCTAGGGGTCGTGTACTAGACTAACGTGTCTAAGTCGTCTACTAGACTAATGTGTATAAGGGTTGTACTAGACTAACGTTGTCTCTACTAGACTAATGTGGTATAAGTTGTGTACTAGACTAACGGTGTCTAAGGGTCGTCTACTAGACTAATGTGGTATAAGGGTTGTGTACTAGACTAACGTGTCTAAGTCGTCTACTAGGTTGTCGTCTACTAGACTAATGTGGTATAAGGGTTGTGTACTAGACTAACGGTGTCTAAGGGTCGTCTACTAGACTAATGTGGTATAAGGGTTGTGTACTAGACTAATGGTGTCTCGTCTAGACTAACGTTGTCTAAGGGTCGTCTACTAGACTAACGTTGTCTAAGGGTCGTCTACTAGACTAACGTTGTCTAAGGGTCGTCTACTAGACTAATGTGGTATAAGGGTTGTGTACTAGACTAACGTGGTCTAAGGGTCGTCTACTAGACTAATGTTGTCTAAGGGTCGTCTACTAGACTAACGTTGTCTAAGGGTCGTCTACTAGACTAACGTTGTCTAAGGGTCGTCTACTAGACTAATGTGGTATAAGGGTTGTGTACTAGACTAATGTGGTATAAGGGTTGTGTACTAGACTAATGTGGTATAAGGGTCGTGTACTAGACTAACGTTGTCTAAGGGTCGTGTACTAGACTAATGTGGTATAAGGGTCGTGTACTAGACTAATGTGGTCTAAGGGTCGTGTACTAGTCGTAATGTACTAGACTAATGTGGTATAAGGGTTGTGTACTAGACTAATGTGGTATAAGGGTCGTGTACTAGACTAATGTGGTCTAAGGGTTGTGTACTAGACTAATGTGGTCTAAGGGTCGTGTACTAGACTAATGTGGTCTAAGGGTTGTGTACTAGACTAGACTAATGTGGTCTAAGGGTCGTGTACTAGACTAATGTGGTCTAAGGGTCGTCTGGTCTACGTAGACTAATGTGGTCTATGGGTCGTGTACTAGACTAACGTGGTCTAAGAGGTCGTGTACTAGACTAACGTGGTACTAGACTAACGTGGTATATGGGTCGTGTACTAGACTAACGTGGTCTAAGGGTCGTGTACTAGACTAACGGTTGTGTACTAGACTAACGTGGTCTAAGGGTCGTGTACTAGACTAATGTGGTATAAGGGTCGTGTACTAGACTAATGTGGTCTACGGGTCGTGTACTAGACTAACGTTGTCTATGGGTCGTGTACTAGACTAACGTTGTCTAACGTCTACTAGACTAATGTCGTATAAGGGTTGTGTACTAGACTAACGTTTTCTATGGGTCGTGTACTAGACTAACGTGGTCTACGTGTACTAGACTAACGTTTTCTATGGGTCGTGTACTAGACTAACGTTTCTATGGGTCGTGTACTAGACTAACGTTTCTAGACTAATTTTCTATGGGTCGTGTACTAGACTAACGTTTTGGTCTACTAGACTAACGTTTCTATGGGTCGTAACGTGTCTAAGGGTCGTCTACTAGACTAATGTTTTCTATGGGTCGTCTACTAGACTAACGTGGTCTATGGGTCGTGTACTAGAAACGTTGTCTACGGGTTGTGTCTAGATTAACGTGGTGTATGGGTCGTGTACTAGATTAACGTGGTGTATGGGTTGTGTACTAGACTAACGTGGTCTACTATGTACTAGATTAACGTGGTCTATGGGCTCTGTACTAGATTAACGTGGTCTACGGGTTGTCTACTAGACTAACGTGGTCTATGGGTCGTGTACTAGATTAACGTGGTGTACTGTGTACTAGACTAACGTGGTCTAAGGGCTATGTACTAGATTAATGTGGTCTATGGGCTATGTACTAGATTAACGTGGTCTAAGGGTTGTGTACTAGATTAACGTTGTCTACGGGTCGTCTACTGTATTAACGTTGTCTACGGGTCTACTAGACTAACGTTGTCTACGGGTCGTCTACTAGACTAACGTTGTCTACGGCCTATAGACTAACTGTCTATATGTACTGTATTAACGTTGTCTACGGGCTATGTACTGTATTAACGTTGTCTACGGGCTATGTACTGTATTAACGTTGTCTACGGCCTATGTACTGTATTAACGTTGTCTACGGGCTATGTACTGTATTAACGTTGTCTACGGGCTATGTACTGTATTAACGTTGTCTACGGGCTATGTACTGTATTAACGTTGTCTACGGGCTATGTACTGTATTAACGTTGTCTACGGGCTATGTACTGTATTAACGTTGTCTACGGGCTATGTACTGTATTAACGTTGTCTACGGGCTATGTACTGTATTAACGTTGTCTACGGGCTATGTACTGTATTAACGTGGTCTACGGGCTATGTACTGTATTAACGTGGTCTACGGGCTATGTACTGTATTAACGTGGTCTACGGGCTATGTACTGTATTAACGTTGTCTACGGGCTATGTACTGTATTAACGTTGTCTACGGGCTATGTACTGTATTAACGTTGTCTACGGGCTATGTACTGTATTAACGTTGTCTACGGGCTATGTACTGTATTAACGTTGTCTACGGGCTATGTACTGTATTAACGTTGTCTATTAACGTTGTCTACGGCCTATTTACTGTATTAACGTTGTCTACGGGCTATGTACTAGATTAACGTGGTCTACGGGCTATGTACTGTATTAACGTTGTCTATGGGCTATGTACTGTATTAACGTTGTCTACGGGCTATGTACTGTATTAACGTTGTCTACGGGCTATGTACTGTATTAACGTTGTCTACGGCCATGTAATGGATTAACGTGGTCTACGGACTATGTACTGTATTAACCTTGTCTACGGGCTATGTACTGTATTAACGTTGTCTACGGCCATGTAATGGATTAACGTGGTCTACGGGCTATGTATTGTATTAACGTTGTCTACGGCCATGTAATGGATTAACGTGGTCTACGGGCTGTGTACTGGATTAACGTGGTCTACGTGCCGTGTACTGTATTAACGTGGTCGACGTGCCGTGCACTGGATTAACGTGGTCTACGGGCCGTGTACTGGATTAATGTTGTCTACTGGTCGTGTACTGGATTAACGTTGTCTACGGGCCGTGTACTGGATTAACGTTGTCTACGGGCCGTGTACTGGATTAACGTTGTCTACGGGCCGTGTACTGGATTAACGTTGTCTACGGGCCATTACTGGATTAACGTGGTCTACGTGCCGTGTACTGGATTAACGTGGTCTACGTGCCGTGTACTGGATTAATGTTGTCTACGGGCTGTGTACTGGATTAACGTTGTCTATGGGCTGTGTACTGGATTAACGTTGTCTACGGGCTGTGTACTGGATTAACGTTGTCTATGGGCTGTGTACTAGACTAACGTGGTCTACGGGCTGTGTACTAGATTAACGTTGTCTACGGACTGTGTACTGGATTAACGTTGTCTACGGGCCGTGTGCAATATTAATAGTTTTTTTCTCATCTTTTTGAAAAGTCAAATAAACGAAAGATGATAAAATCTGTACTGCACACTCGCAGAGTGCGTCGTCTGCGCGACTCGGTGTGACAATGTCGCATGATGCGAACCCCGCTTTAGTAGCAGTTTCATTGCACGCTTTGTTTGTTTATTTACACAAGCCCGCTGGTAACGGGGATCTTTGGGTTTGTGTGAGTATTTCTGAATGTTTGCCTAGAAAGCCACCCTTTCATCTGCCTTAGATTTTTACACGCGCGCAACAGATTCTTTTGCTTCAGTCTCTAGGTCTGGGCGTTCGAGGTTGTTTCTTTGAAGTAAACCTTGCCCACCATGGCGGTGATCTCAGGCTAATGGTTCGATCTAGCAGGAACTGGATCACATCATGGCAGCTTTAATCGTAAGATACATGCAAGTAAACGTTTGATTGATCCTAGAGACATTTTGAACCTGGACCCCTGCTTAGCGAGGTAGGTGGTTTTAGTCAGGAGCATCAAGGCTAACTGAAAGGTTTCAGCATGGAGAATAAATATTTGTAGATTGAGGAACTTTAATGAAAAGAGACCAAAAAATCAGACAAAAGCTTTTGATTTGATTTGCATTTTACCCACATACGCAGCTAAGGTGATGATAACGGGTTCATGTTTTTTGTTGGTAGGATTTTATTTTGTACCCAAACTGCCCGAAAACAGCCAAAGGATCTTCAACATACAACGTGTGTTGTAATCTGCACCAGGGACCGGGGGGGGAAAGGGAGGGGGATTGATAGGCAGCTGTGCCGTGTGGTCCCTAGGGAGGGAGTTAAGAGGGATGTGAATGGAATTGCTTACTGGGGAAACATGATGTAAAGTCAGGGGAGGCTCCGCTTATGAGAGGATGCTGACTATAAATCTGACTTTAACTCTTTGATATTTATCATCTCACTTTTTTCCAGACATATTTTACATTCATTTAAGGACTAGATGAAGTTTTTTCATGGCAAAGGGGCTTAAGGTGGCGATATAACAAACTTGCTTGCTGCTCACACTAGATGCATAGCTTCAAGCCCACGTCAGATTTACTTATTCACCAAGGCCTTTATCACCTCCCGATGCATGGGTCTCCGACGAATACTCTCTTGGTGATTTTGTCTTGAACAACGTCTCTAACCATCTTTGTCCTGAACCAAAGCCACCTTTCTCCTGAACCAATTTCCCTAGCCATCTTTCTCCTGAACCACTCTCCCTAACAATCTTTGTCCTGAACCAACCTCTTTACTGTCTTTGTCCTTAGCCAACTTCTCTAGCCATGTTTGTCCTGAAATAATCCCTCAACCTGTCTTTGTCATGAACCAATCGTTCTACCTGTCTTTATCCCGAACTAATCTTTCTAGCTGTATTATCCTTAACCAATCTCTCTTACTGTCTCTAGCCTTAACCAATCTCCAATCTCTCTAACCGTCTATGTCGTTAGCCAATCTCTTTAGCCATCTTTGTACTAAACTAATCTCTCTAGCTGTCTTTGTCCATAGCCAAACTCTCTCACCGCCTTTAGACTTCACCAATCTCTCTAGCCATCTTTGTCCAAAACTAATCTCTCTAACTGTCGTTGTCCCCAGCCGACCTCTCTGACTGTCTTTATCCTGAACATATCTCTCTAGCCATTATTGTCCTAAACGAATCTTGCTAGCCATCTTTGTCCTTAACCAAACTCTCTAGTTGTCTTTGACCTTAACGAACCCCTTTAGTTGTCTTTGGCCTTAACCAACCTCTCTAGTTGTCTTTGGCCTTAACCAACCTCTCTAGTTGCCTTTCATCTTAACCAACCTCTCTAGTTGTCTTTGGCCTTAACCAACCTCTCTAGTTGTCTTTCATCTTAACCAACCTCTCTAGTTGTCTTTCATCTTAAACAACCTCTCTAGTTGTCTTTCATCTTAACCAACCTCTCTAGTTGTCTTTGACCTTAACAAACCTCTCTAGTTGTCTTTGACCTTAACCAACCTCTCTAGTTGTCTTTGACCTTAACCAACCTCTTTAGTTGTCTTTGGCCTTAACCAACCTCTCTAGTTGTCTTTGGCCTTAACCAACCTCTCTAGTTGTCTTACTCTATCTTTGATCTTAACCAACTCTCTAGTTGTCTTTGAAACCAACCCTATAGTTGTCTTTGGCCTTAACCAACCTCTCTAGTTGTCTTTGACCTTAACCAACCTCTCTAGTTGTCTTTCATCTTAACAACCTCTCTAGTTGTCTTTGACCTTAACCAACCTCTTTAGTTGTCTTTGGCCTTAACCAACATCTCTAGTTGTCTTTCATCTTAACCAACCTCTCTAGTTGTCTTTGACCTTAACCAACCTCTCTAGTTGTCTTTCATCTTAACCAACCTCTCTAGTTGTCTTTGACCTTAACCAACCCCTCTCTAGTTATCTTTCATCTTAACCAACCTCTCTAGTTGTCTTTGACCTTAACCAACCTCTCTAGTTGTCTTTCATCTTAACCAACCTCTCTAGTTGTCTTTCATCTTAACCAACCTCTCTAGTTGTCTTTGACCTTAACCAACCTCTCTAGTTGTCTTTCATCTTAACCAACCTCTCTAGTTGTCTTTCATCTTAACCAACCTCTCTAGTTGTCTTTCATCTTAACCAACCTCTCTAGTTGTCTTTCATCTTAACCAACATCTCTAGTTGTCTTTCATCTTAACCAACCTCTCTAGTTGTCTTTGACCTTAACCAACCTCTCTAGTTGTCTTTGACCTTAACCAACCTCTCTAGTTGTCTTTGACCTTAACCAACCTCTCTAGTTGTCTTTGACCTTAACCAACCTCTCTAGTTGTCTTTGTCCTTAACCAACCTCTATAGTTGTCTTTGGCCTTAACCAACCTCTCTAGTTGTCTTTCATCTTAACCAACCTCTCTTGTCTTTCATCTTAACCAACCTCTCTAGTTGTCTTTGTCCTTAACCAACCTCTCTAGTTGTCTTTCATCTTAACCAACCTCTCTAGTTGTCTTTCATCTTAACCAACCTCTCTAGTTGTCTTTCATCCTTAACCAACCTCTCTAGTTGTCTTTCATCTTAACCAACCTCTCTAGTTGTCTTTGATCTTAACAAACTTCTCTAGTTGTCTTTGACCTTAACCAACCTCTCTAGTTGTCTTTCATCTTAACCAATCTCTCTAGTTGTCTTTGACTTTATTTGTCAACCAATCTCTCTAGTTGTCTTTGTCTTTAACCAATCTCTCTAGTTGTCTTTGTCTTTAACAAACCTCTTCTCTCTAGTTGTCTTTGTCTTTAATCCAATCTCTCTAGTTGTCTTTGTCTTTAACTTATCTCTCTAGTTGTCTTTGTCTTTAACCAATCTCTTTAGTTGTCTTTGTCTTTAATCAATCTCTCTAGTTGTCTTTGTCTTTAATCAATCTCTTTAGCTGTCTTTGTCTTAACCAATCTCTCTAGTTGTATTTGTCCTTAATCTCAATCTCTCTCTAGTTGTCTTTGTCCTTAATCAATCTCTCTAGTTTTTTTGTCCTTAACCAATCTCTCTAGTTGTATTTGTCTTCTTTGTCTGTATTTGTCCTTAACCAACCTCTCTAGTTGTATTTGTCTTTAATCAACCTCTCTAGTTATCTTTGTCCTTAACCAACCTCTCTAGTTGTCTTTGTCCTTAACCAACCTCTCTAGTTGTCTTTGTCCTTAATCAACCTCTCTAGTTATCTTTGTCCTTAATCAACCTCTCTAGTTGTCTTTGTCCTTAACCAACCTCTCTAGTTATATTTGTCCTTAATCAACCTCTTTAGTTGTCTTTGTCCTTAACCAACCTCTCTAGTTATCTTTGTCCTTAATCAACCTCTCTAGTTGTCTTTGACCTTAATCAACCTCTCTAGTTATCTTTGTCCTTAATCAACCTCTTTCGTTGTCTTTGTCCTTAACCAACCTCTCTAGTTATCTTTGTCCTTAACCAACCTCTCTAGTTGTCTTTGTCCTTAACCAACCTCTTTAGTTGTCTTTGTCCTTAATCAACCTCTTTCGTTGTCTTTGTCCTTAACCAACCTCTCTAGTTGTCTTTGTCCTTAATAACCTCTCTAGTTATCTTTGTCCTTAACCAACCTCTCTAGTTATCTTTGTCACTAACCAATCTCTCTAGTTGTCTTTGTCTTTAACCAACCTCTTCAGTTGTCTTTGTCTTAACCAACCTCTTTCGTTATCTTTGTCCTTAACCAATCTCTTTGTCGTTGTCCTTAACTAACCTCTCTAGTTATCTTTGTCCTTAACCAACCTCTTAGTTATCTTTGTCCTTAACCAACCTCTTTAGTTGTCTTTGTCTTTAACCAACCTCTTCAGTTGGTGCCTTTGTCTTTAACCAACCTAGCTGTCTTTGTCTTTATCTTCAACTTTGTCTTTAACCAACCTTAGTCCTTAACCAACCTCTCTAGTTATCTTTGTCCTTAACCAACCTCGTTAGTTATCTCTGTCCTTAACCAACCTCGTTAGTTATCTTTGTCCTTAACCAACCTCTTTCGTTGTCTTTGTCCTTAACCAACCTCTATAATTGTCTTAGTCCTTAACCAATCTCTCTAGTTGTCTTTGACCTTAACCAACATCTCTAGTTGTCTTTGTCCTTAACTAACCTCTATAACTGTCTTAGTCCTTAACCAATCTCTCTAGTTGTCTTTGACTTTAACAAATGTCTCTAATTGTCGGTGTCCTTAACCAATATCTCTAGGAAGGACCTTTGTCTTTAACAACCTCTCTAGTGGCCTTTGTCCTTAACCAACGTCTCTAGTTGTCTTTGACCTTAACCAACGTCTCTAGTTGTCTTTGACCTTAACCAACGTCTCTAGTTGTCTTTGACCTTAACAAATATCTCTAGCTGTCTTTGTCCTTAACAAATATCTCTAGCTGTCTTTGTCCTTAACAAATATCTCTAGCTGTCTTTGACATTAACAAATATCTCTAGCTGTCTTTGTCAACAAATATCTCTAGCTGTCTTTGACCTTAACAAATATCTCTAGCTGGCATTGACATTAACAAACCTCTCTAGCTGTCTTTGTCCTTAACAAATATCTCTAGCTGTCTTTGTCCTTAACAAACATCTCTAGCTGTCTTTGACCTTAACAAATATCTCTAGTTGTCTTTGTCCTTAACAAACCTCTCTAGCTGTCTTTGACCTTAACAAATATGTCTAGCTGTCTTTGTCCTTAACAAACCTATCTATTGTCTTTGTCCTTAACTCTTTCTACTTGTCCTCAACTTATCTCTCCAGCTGTCTATTTCCTGAACTAATCTCTCCAGTTGTCTACGTCCTGAACCAATCTCTCCAACTGTTTATGTCTTGAACCAATCTCTCCAGCTGTCTGTGTCCTCAACCAATCTCTCCAGCTGTCTTTGTCCCGAACTAATCTCTCTAGCCTTCTTTGTCGTGAGTCAATCTCTCTAGCTGTCTATGTCCTAAACTAGCTCTTTAGCTGTTTCTGTCTTTGTACTGAACCAATCTGTCTTGCTGTATTTGTCGTGAGTCAATCTCTCTAGCTGTCTATGTCCTGAACTAATCTCTCTAGCTGTCTTTGTCGTGAGTCAATCTCTCTAGCTGTCTATGTCCTGAACTAATCTCTCTAGCTGTTTATGTATTGAACCAACCTCTCTAGCTGTCTGTGTTCTGAACCAATCGCTCTAGCTGTCTATGTTCTGAATCAACCTCTCTAGCTGTCTTTTTCATGAGTTAATCTCTTTAGCTGTCTATCTTCTGACCTAATTTCTCCAACTGTCTATCTCCTGATCTAATCTCTCTAGCTGTCTTTGTCCTGAGCCAATATCTCCAATTGTCTCTGAACTTACCTATTCTCCCAAACACTTGCCTGCTGTGCTTGCGTCTACGTCTGGCATCCGGGTGTTTTTTGTTTGTTTTTTGTTGTTGTTGTTTTGTTTTTGTTTTTTTTTTTGGGGGGAGTTGTTTCGTCATCGTCTGGTCTCGTGGACTTTTGTCTTATAGTTCGTGTTTCGATGTTGTCAGGAGTGCTTTCTTGCGTTCGATTGGTTTTTGTTCGTCCAGCCTATAATATTCTATACTCCTGTACCCAGGAAGTATTTACCTCTAGAATAATTCCCCACGTCTCTTAACACCCTCTTGCATCAATTACATAATTTATTCATTTGAAAGTTTTAATTTGTATACTGACGATCTACACGGTTTCTCCGCACCTGAAAGAAATATTCTTTAATCTTGTCGGCGGCAAACACAGGTGGGAGAAAAAGTATTATAGAAAAAACGAACAACCACAAAACACAGACACACAAAACAACAGCCAAAAAAAGTAAAATGAAAAATTGAAATAGTGTCATCTCGTCTGTTGCCTTTACTCCACACGCGTCGCCGATATATCATCATGCCATTCATCGCATCCTGATTTGATCGCCCACACACTAAACAACGAGCGGCTTTCATCAAATCAATCTCTCTCTCTCTCTCTCTCTCTCTCTCTCTCTCTCTCTCTCTCTCTCTCTCTCTCTCTCTCTCTCTCTCTCTCTCTCTCTCTCTCTCTCTCTCTCTCTCTCTCTCTCTCTCTCTCTCTCTCTCCTCTCTCATCTCCTCTCCTCTCTCTCTCTCCCTCACTCCCCTCTCTCTCTCCCCCTCTCTGTCTGTTTCTACCAGTCACCTCCTCTCTCTCTCTTATTTTCTTCTCCCCTGTCTCTGTCTGTCTGTCTGTCTGTCTGTCTGTCTGTCTCTCTCTGTGTCTCTCTCTGTGTCTCTCTGTGTCTCTCTGTGTCTCTGTCTCTCTCTGTCTCTCTGTCTCTCTGTCTCTCTGTCTCTCTGTCTCTCTCTGTCTCCTCTCTCTCTCTCTCTCTCTCTCTCTCTCTCTCTCTCTCTCTCTCTCTCTCTCTCTCTCTCTCTCTCTCTCTCTCTCTCTCTCTCTCTCTCTCTCTCTCTCTCTCTCTCTCTCTCTCCCTCTCTCTCTCTCTCTCTCTCTCTCTCTCTCTCTCTCTCTCTCTCTCTCTCTCTCTCTCTCTCTCTCTCTCTCTCTCTCTCTCTCTCTCTCTCTCTCTCTCTCTCTCTCTCTCTCTCTCTCTCTCTCTCATTCATTCTGCAAGTCCCCAACAAACCTTTGATTTGATTTGAATTCATTCACACCCACCTAAGATGGGCGGAAGGTTGGGGGGGGGGTGGATGTTACACAGAAAAAACCTCTGGAAAGTGATAGGCCATCACCTTGCGTCTGGATCAGTGACTCCTCCCCCATGCTTAACATAGCCAAGAGAAAGAAAGAAGAAGAAAAAAGAAGAAACAAACTTGAAATGAAAATACTTCGTACGTTTATACCAGCTTTTTTTGTGTCTGTATCTTTTCTTTTATTTGTATCTATAAAATTATCTGTTTATTTATATCTAGTGACCTTACTGCCTATCTAATTAGCAAATTTATCCGTCATTCTATTTATCAATCTATCTATCTATCTATCTATCTATCTATCTATCTATCTATCTATCTATCTATCTATCCCGATCTATCTATCTATCTATCTATCTATCTATCTATCTATCTATCTATCTATCTATCTATCTATCTATCAATCTATCGATCTGTCAGTCTATCTATCTATCTATCTATTTATATGGCTATTTATTTATCTGTGTATCTTCATATCTGTTAGTATATATATATATATATATATATATATATATATATATATATATATATATATATATATATATATATATATATATATATATATGTATACTATATATATATATATATATATATATATATATATATATATATATATCTATGTATCTATCTATCTATCTATATATATTATTATCTATCTATCCTATCTATCTATCTATCTATCTATCTATATATCTATGTATCTATCTATCTATCCATCTATCTATTATCTATCTATCTATCTATCTATATATCTATCTATCTAATCTATATACATCTATCTTTCTTTATATAATTATATCATGCCCACACACATACAAATACAAACACACACATACAAACACACACACACACACATAGGCCTACACTATGTTATGGGAACTAGATTTATTAAGGGCAATGTAGATAACATAAGAACGATTTTGTCGCCAACGGACATTGTAGCCAACTGTCAAACACATGTGACTAGAATTGTTCCAGGCATAGTGTTATGTTTCAAAGACATTTACCCCCTTCCACCACATGTTACGATCTCCAGGGTGTAGCATGGTGTACATTAATGTTGGAGATTTTGTTTCCTGTTTGTGTATTTCACTGTTAGATATAAATGAGTACATGGTTGCAGCAGTGGCGGAATATTACACTTATAATGCGCATCATATAGAACTCTTTTCTGGCTAGTGTTATGGTTACAGCGATTGTTTTATGAATGAAATGGATGAGGAAATGGGAGAGGGGGATGGGGTGACAAAATTGAGAATACAAAGAGATAAACCTATATTATATTGATAGTCTATAAAGAGATAAACCTATCTTATATTGATAGTCTATAAAGAGATAAACCTATAACATATTGATAGTCTACAAAGAGATAAACCTATATTATATTGGTAGTCTACAAAGAGATAAACCTATAACATATTGATAGTCTACAAAGAGATAAACCTATAACATATTGATAGTCTACAAAGAGATAAATTTATAACATATCGATAGTCTACAAAGAAATAAACCTATATTATATTGGTAGTCTACAAAGAAATAAACATATATTATATTGATAGTCTACAAAAAGATAAACATATTATATTGATAGTCTACAAAAAGATAAACAGATATTTTATTGATAGTCTACAAAGACATAAACTTATATTATATTGATAGTCTACAAAGACATAAACTTATATTATATTGATAGTCTTTGGACTACTTTCCTTCAAAAGGTGATTCATAAAAAAAATCATTTAAGTCTG
The DNA here is from genome assembly GCA_037039925.1 of Doris montereyensis. Taxonomy (NCBI): domain Eukaryota; kingdom Metazoa; phylum Mollusca; class Gastropoda; order Nudibranchia; family Dorididae; genus Doris; species Doris montereyensis. The sequence continues at coordinate 279,326 of JAXRKP010000136.1, read as the reverse complement.
AGTGAGACAAATCTTTGGTAAAATCATATACAGGAAATATAAAACTAACAAGAAATGCAATACAAAATATATCGTTTTTTTAATACCATAATACTCGATTTCATGACCCCGTCCCTTAATGAATTACTCTACTACAAGCAAGAAACGTTTAATTTTCGGAAGTTTTCATCGTTTCCCCATCTTTGAATAGAACTTTCATTCACCTAAGCAGCCATTTACAGACAGGTTTTTTATAATTAAAAGTTAGAACAGTATCGTTCACGCCTACCCACGTTACCCGCGTGACGTCGGTATCGAGTATTGACTAGATCTAGCATAATCGTACTTGATTGATTTCACACGGGTAATACCATGCTTGTGATGATAATAATAATAATAATAATAATAATAATAATAATAATAATAATAATAATAATAATAATAATAATAATAATAATAATAAAAATAGTAATAATAATAATAATAATAATAACAATAATAATAATAATAATAATAGTAATAATAATAATAATAATAGTAATAAATAATAATAATAATAATAATAATAATAATAATAATAACAATAATAATAATAATAATAATAATAATAATAATAATAATAATAATAATAATAATAATAACAACAACAACAACAACAACAACAACAACAACAACAACAACAATAATAATAATAATATAATAATAATAATAATAATAATAATAATAATATTAATAATAATAATAATAATAATTATAATAATAATAATAATATAGTTATTAAGTCAGTGACACTGCGCTTACGCGAAGGAGATGACGACATTACAGTTACACCTACTCTTTGTCTTTTCTTTCTAACATATTCGTTAATCCTCCCACTCTTGTTAATCCACGACCCTCTCCCAAAAACTGCTTTTAAATCCAGTCGATGCCAACAGACAAATGCTAATCCTAACGATTAGCCTGGGCCTGTCGCTGATTCTAGCCACAGCTGTGTGCGTTCTTCTGCCCGTCTTGCTGTGGAGGAGAAGGGTCATCTTCGTCATGAGGGTCGTCTATTACTTCCGTATGTGGGAAGATAATGGTGAGTGTAACGTTTCGGATGTTATTGTGGATAGCTATTGTCTCCCTTCGTGTCCGTAAGTCCTTATAGCCAGTGCTAGTCTAAGAAGGTTTTTTAGGTCAGCAAGAATGAGGCTGGAGTATAATTGGTGTGTCGGATAATGGTGGTTGATTAAAGCGCACTGTTGGGTTGGTGGTTCCTTTGATATATAGATAGATAGAGAGAGAGAGAGAGATATATGATATATAGATAGATAGAGAGAGAGAGAGAGAGAGAGAGAGAGAGAGAGAGAGAGAGAGAGAGAGAGAGAGAGAGAGAGAGAGAGAAGAGAGAGAGAGAGAGAGAGAGAGAGAGAGAGGGAGAAGAGAGAGAGACAGAGAAAGAGAGAGAGAGAGAGAGAGAGAGAGAGAGAGAGAGAGAGAGAGCGAGAGAAAGAGAGAGACAGAGGAGAGAGAGAGAGAGAGAGAGAGAGCGAGGGGGACAGAGACAGAGACAGAGACAGAGACAGAGATAGAGACAGAGACAGAGACAAAGACAGAGACAGAGACAGAAAGAGATACTTAGGGCTCTATCTGAGTGGGCTTGTCTATCTTTCGCTTACTTACATCTCAGAATCTTGCTGCGTGAAATTTGTGACCCAAACTAGTCTAGTTACGTCACACTTGCATGCTTTGCTATAGGCCTCTCCTATGGCGAATCTCTTCCTTCCGTTCTTGAACTTCTTCTTCGTCATTTTCATCCTTTTGCTGGTTTTTATCTTTTTGCTGTTTTCATATTTATGCTGGTTTTCATCTTTTTTGTTTGTTTCCATCTTTTTGTTGGTTTTCATCTTTTAGTTAGTCTTCATCGATTTGCTGGTTTATATCTCTTTGCTTCATATTTTTGTGCTCTCCTCTCCGTTCTCTTTGTCTTCATTTTTTGTTCTCTTGTCTTCATATTTGTGTGCTCTCCGTTCTCTTTGTCTTCATATTTTTGTGCTCTCCGTTCTCTTTGTCTTCATTTTGTGTGCTCTCCGTTCTCTTTGTCTTCATATTTGTGTTCGCTGCTCTCCGTTTTTTGTGCTCTCTTTGTCTTCTTCGACCTCGTTTGCTATTTGAATTTGGTCAACTTCATCTTTTTCGATTTTCCATTCGCTGCCGACTCGTCCGTGACGAGGTTATTTAGTCCTTCACGCTTGATTGACTCATCCCTTACGACACTCCTCTTTCGACTTCTTTTTGGTATTTCTTTCCACAGCGATACCCGATACTCTTTCATTTCGATTCCGCATCCTTCGCTGGCCCACATTTTGCGTCTTTCTGTTTGACACTCGAGCCGAGTGACGTACTTTTCTGACTAAATATCCTTAGTTTGTGACACTTTATCTTGATCAGTCTTCAATTCAGATTGCTTCATCCGAGCCTAGTGACGTACTTTTCTGACTAAATATCCTTAGTTTGTGACACTTTATCTTGATCAGTCTTCAATTCAGATTGCTTCATTTGAGTGACGTACTTTTCTGACTAAATATCCTTCGTTTGTGACACTTTATCTTGATCAGTCTTCAATTCAGATTGCTTCATTTGAGTGACGTACTTTTCTGACTAAATATTCTTCGTTTGTGACTCGTGATCTTGATCAGTCTTCAATTCAGATTGCTGTAAGAGTTGTTGGCTCTCTTGGATTATAGACGCACCTTCGCCGTGCGATTATTTATCCCGGGAGATTTTATCTTTTTTGAACCAGCATCGATTGGTTTCTTTTCATCCGCCTTATCTGAGTTTGAAGCTTTACCGTCATCAGTGAGTTTTGTGACTAATTGTTCTTTTGTCTGTCGAGGATTGCTCTTTGTGGACATCTCCAGCCACATCATCCTTTCATTCGACCTTTTCTTGGTTTGACGATTTGGCGGTTACGGAGCCAGACTCCTCTGTAACCTATGGTCTTATCTTTGTCCGACAGTACTTCAGATTTATTCGATTGATGGCCACCACAGCCTCACTGTCTTTACTGTTATCGGTAATGTCCGCATCTGTTTTGCCAGATCCTTCTTTGGCATCATTTTCGAGATTACGCATTGGGCTTCTCTTTTCTGATTTATCATCTATGGATATGTCTGCGGTTTCATTGAAACTCTCTTTTGGAGAAACATTCCCATTCTTGGTTGGTTCGATCACAACTGAAGACATGGTTTTATCTTTGATTAGAACAAGGACCAAAGTCGATAATATGCCAAACAGGGCAGAGTATTCACACCACAGGCTCACGCAAAAGCCAACTGCAGGAAAGAGCCGAGGTCAACAAAGAGAATGTAAATTAATGGGGGGGGGAGTTGGCACTGTGCTTGTCTTTTCGTCTCGTCTTCAGTTTGCTTTCCACTTGAATTTAATTTCATGACTGACGATAAACGAGCCCACTCAGATTTAGTACGCAGAAAGAGAAGAGAGAGAGAGAGAGAGAGAGAGAGAGAGAGAGAGAGAGAGAGAGAGAGAGAGAGAGAGAGAGAGAGAGAGAGAGAGAGAGAGAGAGAGAGAGAGAGAGAGAGAGAGAGAGAGAGAGAGAGAGCTAGATAAACAGACAGACAGACATAGACAGACAGACATGCAAAGAAACGCGTTTTGCCCGTGGTATCTCTTGCATAAAGGAATATCAAATATTATTGTTATATTTAGAGTAACAGTAAAAAGCGCTTTCATGGCTATTACGACCCATAGAACAGGAACTAAGCACAGTTTTTATAGCGTCAAGCAAAATAAGTATGTCTTAGGTTTTTGCATTCGTTTGTACCTTTTTACACCTGGATAAAGTTGGTACCTATTTGCACCTGGGTAAAGTTGGTACCTATTTGCACCTGGATAAAGTTGGTACCTATTTGCACCTGGATCGAGTGTGAAAATGCGCGTGAAATGTCTTTCTAAAGTAACACACCGTGGGACTTTGCATTAACAGAATTTCGTACCCAGAACCACATTATGATTCAATGTTTGGAAGCCTTTGTATGTGATCTTTTTCTTAGATTTTTATTTTATTTTACCCACATCGTAGGGTGGTGAGTGGTCCAGAGGCAAAGTGTCTGCCTCTCAAAAAACATCATCGGTTCAAGCCATGACAGTTGGAACAAACAAAATCGTGGTTTTTCCAGTCAAAACGTACCCCCCTCCCCCCCCTTGGTCCAGGTAGATGGGTCGACACCAAGCGCCGTAGGAGACGGACGATATAAAGGTGTGCAGACCCCAACACACTGTGCACGTTAAGGATACCTAGGTTGTTTACAGGGCAGTCTGGGTAAAATAAAATGTTTAAAAACT